>JAANSP010001917.1:0-13975 GCA_036850745.1 Homidia socia | reverse complement strand
TCAAAAATAAACAAATACATTATAATAGTAAAAAGTATTATGTTTCACGAAATACGTTTAGATTCAGGAAATGGCCACTTTATTATTACTTTTCATTCTTTGCATATATTTCTCTCAAGAAATTTAACAATGGTAATTCAATCTACATACACGCATAATATATAAAATGCCAAATGTGTAGCTAATAATGAAGTCTACGACGGCGACAATAATGCTAGTATATATACATACCTGTAATGCAATGTATGTCCAAATTTTCTAGTTTTTGTGACGGCTAATTTTTACAGACGCTAAATTCACTACTTCACGGCAATTAAGTCCATTCAAAACTTTAATACTAGTAGTAAGTTGTATTTTCTCTTTTAATTTTCCTGCTTTCCATCATTGTATATTGTTATGTCCGTGCTTCCGGCTAGTCAGCTTTTAAAAAGGAGCAATGGTACATTAACATGCGTGTACACTGCTACTGCTACAAATCAGTACATTTTGTCAACTTTTTCTCTTGTATCGTTGTAGAAATTCTAGTTTCATTCGCTTCTGCTCTTTGTGCAGCTAGCTAAAAGGACATTTTTGCTAAGCTTATCAAAATGCATATTATTCTATATCATACATTCTGTGAGATTTAGCTTCCTAATTAAAAAATATTATTCAATTCATGTGCCAGCTTTGACAGTCGTGGTGAAGGCAATAGGTACGTGCTTTTCAAGCGTACTCTTTTTCATGCAGTACAAATCTCCTCACCATTTTTAGANATGTGCCAGCTTTGACAGTCGTGGTGAAGGCAATAGGTACGTGCTTTTCAAGCGTACTCTTTTTCATGCAGTACAAATCTCCTTACCATTTTTAGACAATGCGGATAATTTCCTTGAGTGAATATTTCTCATACCGATTTCTCAGATACACAGAGAGAGAGAGATGACATGTCATGATTGAATACATAGTGACTTTTTGGTAGGGTTTCCACATATTGGTAAATTTGCATATAAAAAATACAATTTTATTATGTAAAAGTGTCAAACTTAAAAGTAGAAAAACAAACACCTCTTACCCAATTATTGTAAACCTATCAATGATAATAATAATAATAATGACTAAACGTTTATATGTCTCCATTGAAAAATCGTTTAACGATTACATTTTTAATGACGCCACGCACAGTCAAGGGAAAGAGTTTATTTTGTTGTCGTTTCCGGACAGGAATTTCACAAGAGGATATTTTTTATGTGCTGAATGCGGGAGGAACCCTCCCAAATTCCATTGAAAAATCGTTTAACGATTACATTTTAATGACACCACGCACAGTCAAGGGAAAGAGTTTATTTTGTTGTCGTTTCCGGACAGGAATTTCACAAGAGGATATTTTTTATGTGCTGAATGCGGGAGGAACCCTCCCAAAATGTCAATAAGCGTACACAATATATAATATGGTTACAAGCTGTGTTATCTATGTCATCGTGTTGTAAGGAAACTCTAAACCATGCATATGTAGTAAACTGACGCTTAAAATTGCTTATGCAAAAAGAAAGTAGGCTTTGAAGATAATAAAAAGTATCTATTTATCTGGCTGAACTAAACTTCCTTTCATGTAGCAAGCCATCAAAGTATAAAAATAACCGTTCAAATTTCACAAGTCTTGTGAGTAGTCATCATGAATCAGTTAACAGAAATGTTCTTTACAAAGAAGCTCCCATAGTAGACTTTTTAATTTCTTCTCTGTAAAACTATTACCAAAAGTGTTTTAGGTATTTGGGTTGTTGGGTTTATTATTTATAATATGCATCATCATCATGATTGCAAAAATATGTATTACTTGTCGTTTCTAAATTAAACAGATGTGGCAGGAAATAGAAAATGTCCTTCTCAGCGAAGGAGGTCACGTCATTGGCAGCTCCAGTCGGTACTCGGATCCCCATTCCTCCCAGCATCATCACAATCATGAGCCTCCATCATCGTTGGCAGAAGCAAATACCACCATCGCCAATAGTGAAAATGATACAACGAGCCGCTCCATTACAGAAGCGCATCATCATCACTCCCATCACCAGCAACTTTCTAACAAATCCACCAATATCTACAGTATTCCTCGACACCATGAGCATCAAGATTCTCCTCCTTCCAACACCACCAGCACATCCGAGGTAACTACCGGGCATCAGATTTCACCCGCCTCTTCTTCTTCATCATCATCATCGACATCATCTTCCTCCTATACGAACCTAAGCTACAGTTACCCCGTTTCTGGTGCAAGACATAGTGCATCGTCGGTGAATTGCGCCAGTACTTACAAAAAACAGGAATCTCAAGCAAGCAATAATAAAATCAATACGAATGAAAGCAACAACAATACTAGTAATAATAATAATAATTGCAATAATAACAATAATAATAATAGTCGAAATAGTAATGGTATCCTTAAATCTGCCAGTGAAAATGCAAATAGTTTATGTAATAATAATAACAACAACAACAACTCTGTGAAAGATTTAACTCGATCAATCAAACTGGAAGTGGATACGTCAGTTGACTACAACGGAATGTACAGTAATGTAGATTGTGGTAGTGTGTCGCACCGTGCTGACGATAATAGTATAAATGGTGGGAGTCCAGTACATGAAAAGGAAAAACATGCATCGAACAAATCAACAACGAATGCATCTTCAAACCGCCATGGTCATAATAATAACCTCAGCCCCTACAGAGATGTCTACTTATCTCCACCTAGTGGAATGGACCATTTCACCCCAATGAATTATGATCGTATCGGAAGTTTGAAACAAATGATGTTTGAATCAAAGTCTGCAATAAATAGTGGATCGAGTGGTAATGGTGGAGGAATTGGTACAATGAGTAATAATAATAGTTTGATTGGTGGTGGTAGTGCTGCGGTTTGTTCTAGTAGTGGTTATACGGTGCCTCTCATGGACACACATAGTATATATTCTGCAAACGTTGCCCGTGAAAGTAGTACTGGCGGACTTGGTAGTCTTAGGGATTTTGGTAGTGGGAATAATAATTATGGGAATCATTTTTCAACTGCATCCCAGTATACACATCCACACCATCATCACCATTTGATGCATCCTCCTCCTCCGTTGTCACAGTGTCATTCTCACTACTCCCCAAGCACAAGTCCGCAAGCTGGTATTGAAAATACTGCTGCGTCTTCTTGCACGAATCCACTGGGAAATCCGACATCTCCTTTTGCTGCACATTATGGCCAATCGCAATGTCAAAACTTTTCGGGGAATGCTGTTACTGCTGGGACGACAGGAATATCATATGCTGCTGCACCTGTCAGTTGCTTGGACTACTCCAACAATCTCAATATAAATGTAAACTTGAATTTTCAAGGGGTGCAGAGCAATTTGTCGAGACTACATCATTACCATCAACAGCATGTTCCACATCATCAACGTCCAAGTGGTAGTAGTGCAGCTAGAATTACTGGACATAGTGCTTCAACCTCCCCGGGTCCAAATCAAGGACATCATCATTACAGCTTTAAAGTTATGACACCTCCATTGTCGCCACATATTTTAAATGGACACGGCACTGGAGGGGGGAACAGCGGCAGCAGCAACAGTAGTTTTCTTAGCTCATCGTCAACATCTTCAAGTAGAATCCCACAGCCGCACGGTCACCTCTCACTCTCTTATGCAAATTACCATGGGAACCCATTGTCAACTGCGTCAGGATCCAGTCCATTGCAAAATGCCAGTCATCATAATCACAGTCACCATCATTCTCACCACCCGTCCATCCCATCGTCTCAACTACCCCCTTCATCGCCAGGTTCGTCAGCAACATCGGCAGCAACAACAGGAAATCAACAATCAGCCCATACCCCAACGCTTAGTCATCTTCATATGAACATGAACTCGCCATTATTCCAAATACATCATTCCCAAACAAACTTTCATCCTGCTCATCATCACCACCACCACCATCACATGCATGATGGGCTACAACACGTCTCAGCTAGCCCCACCGCAGCAAGCTCACTCTCGGCTGGTGCCGCTGTCGCAGCAGCAGCAGTGGTTTCTGGTGTAGTGGCAGGGACTCCCAGTGCTGCCGGTGGTGGCCCTGTTCTCGCTACAAAACCAAAAAGAGGACGTCGTCGATGGGGAAGAAAGAAAGTGACAACGCATTCTTGCAGTTATGCTGGCTGCACCAAAACCTATACAAAATCCTCGCATCTCAAGGCTCATTTAAGGACGCACACTGGAGAAAAACCCTATCAGTGCACATGGAAAGGATGTGGATGGAAATTTGCGAGGAGTGATGAGCTCACGAGGCATTACCGAAAACATACTGGGGACCGTCCCTTTCAATGCCGCCTTTGTGAAAGAGCCTTTTCTAGGTCTGATCATTTGGCTTTGCACATGAAAAGGCACATTGCTGTTTAAACGTCATGTTATGTGCTGATGACAAGTTTTCTTTCGTTTAAAGAAAAACGCAAAAGTGCACGTAGTAGGATTGGTAAAAAGTTCGCACGTGTTTTAATGAAGAAAATTGTTTAGCCATTGATTAAATAGTTATCCCTAGTGACAGTTTTGATATTGTACTTATCAGCTTTTTCAATCCAAAGGTACATATCTCAAATATCATATCATATTATTATTAAATGCAAGCTAGTAACTTTTATAGTTAGATACTAAATAGTGAAAAGGGAGATGATCTCAGTTCCCAGTCCTTCTGATTTTAATGCATTGTTGTACAATTTTAGTTAGAAATTTGGTAAACGTGTTGTGTTGAAAAGTGCAAAAATAATGTATGAACAATTACGACATGTATCAAACTACTCTGACTTTTACATTAATTTATCAAGTATTATTTTTTGTTATTAGTAATTTGAAACTAAATTTAACTCGGATTAGCATGTTTCAAGGCAGTGTCTAAATTTATTCCTTTTATCCCACTTACCACTTTACCATGTGTATTGTTGAATGCATGTTTGCAAGAACTAGGTTAAATACATAATATGCTATATATCATAGCTCCTATTTAGTACTCTTACATATTATTATAAGTATTATATCATATTTCTAATGTTAAGATTGTTACATCCATTCCTCTGCGGTAACAGGAAAACTTGTAGGAAACGTTGGATAATGAATTACATACATTACAACAGACTATTACTACTACTATAAACGAATGTCCAATCCAAATTATGGATAATTGAATAAAAAATTGTTTCATGTGTATTATCTCGTCAATTTTTTTTTCATTTTGTAGATTTTTGATAATTTCATTACTGCCTCGCTCTTGCTCATTTCATTAAAATTTTGGTAGTGGTGATGGTGTTGTTGTTGGACACGTATTTCCTTGTAATACCACCACTACAACTTATGCCTTTATATATGAGCTGTTTACCATTTCTCTCTTTTCTCCCTCTCTCCTCGTCTCCTACTCTCGTGCCATTAATAGTGGCAGTGACAAAATGATTAGAGTTGCATGCAACCTAATAAGTGCTCTTTTGGCTGGTAGCAAATAAAAGATAATATCGCGTGCTCACCTGATTAAACCCTGATGGAGTCTATCAACTACTTCTTCAAGCAGAACAAGTAGATTGTTGAATAGATGACCACATAAAAACATTTTTTTCTGCTGTTGAATTCACCCCGCATAAAATGAATTGACTTCAGTTAGAGGATAGTGAGTGAAAAGCATGTTCACATCCACATACATTATGCATACGCATAAAGTTTCTATATCTTCATATTATTATTATTATTATAGTATAACTAGTAGTCAATAATATTGAAGGCACTTATTATTATTATTGTATTTTATACTACCACCATCACACTACTGGATGGAAATCAAAAAGAAAAAACACGCCACCAGCACCACGCGACGTGATTATCACCATCACCCACCACCACCACTAAAGCATAATAATATCAAGCAGCAGTTTTGTTTGTTGGACTTGGAGTCGACTAAGCAAATATAATTATCAGATTGATTGGATCATTGATTATTTACAATACTAACAAACATTTAGAATTATAAATGAATGAATGTTTCTTTTTGCTACAAGCTTGTGTGGTACAATGGAGAAAATATTATTGCATAATATAATATATGCTAACATACATTAAGAGGTCGTAAACGCTACAACTACTACCTTCGTCACCGCAAGGCTACAATCTTGTTATCACACCATCATCATCGGATAATGCAGTTCGAGGGGAATTAGCATAATAAAAAATTATATCCAGTTTGAAGTAAGCCCGTACACACAGCATAAAAATTTTTTTTGCTTATTTTTTAATTTGATGTGTTGGATTCAGAAAAAATTTCATGAAATAATGACCTTACAACTGATTGTGTTTGAAGTTTTTAAGAAATAAAGATGAAATGAATATAAAAACATACACTGTTGATCATGCAGTCGAGTAAAATTAAATACATGATTTTCAATATTTTTCCACTGTTCCTTTTTCGGAGCCAAGCTTTGATGTTTTTGGCAGTCTCAGATAAACTTTGCAACAGTATGCTGAGAACTCTTTAGAAAGCGCACAA
Organism: Homidia socia; assembly: GCA_036850745.1. Lineage (NCBI taxonomy): Eukaryota > Metazoa > Arthropoda > Collembola > Entomobryomorpha > Entomobryidae > Homidia > Homidia socia. The sequence goes on along the minus strand of JAANSP010001917.1, from coordinate 7,447 downwards.
AAGTAAATGATGATAGGGACTGTTGAATGCTTTTGAAATAAAAAATACAAAAAATAAATTAATGGTTAAAAAAGTTATATTTAAAAAAATCAGATGAAGAGAAGTAAAGGTAGAGATACTATACGCAAGTTATTATTACGCTACTATTAGTAATCTAGGTAAGTTAATAATGTCTGTGTTCGTTCACTAATGGAGTGCCACAATTAAAGCTATTAGTCTTGCTTCATTTGAATAGCCTTTATAAGGAATAACTGCATCGTATTCTCATCCATAGTAACTTTTTATCGCCACCACCATCCACCAACTTATTCTTTTGCACGGCAATATTTTTTCATACGGATTTATGAACTCACTTCAAATTTTATACTTACACGACGACGAACGAAAAAGGTCAAAAAAGCTTCCTTCTCAATCTCAATAACGAAGTTCTTCTTCTTCCTAAAACGTTATCCTTCTTTGAACACGGGGATGATTCTTTGCCGTTCTTTTTACAACATTTTGTAAAGAACAATAATAATACGGCATACTAATAATATATGCATTTTGTTTACTCTATAGTTGTGCATCCCCACCACCATGGAGGATGTCGTGCTATTTAGTATAATATGATGACGAGTGTGGAAAATAATACAGCCGTCGTTCTCTCCTCTTCAGCACAATGAAGAGTAGAAAAAAGGAAGAAAACTAAGAAAAGGTTAAAAAATGAAGAGAAAAATGACCATTAACTCACAAGATTTTAGGTTAAATACGTACAGCAATAATAACGCTGCTCTTGAAAAGAATAAGAGCTCAAAACTTTATTCAACGACTCGGTTGGAAAACAGCTGGATTGTTGTTTTAAGAGAAGAAGAACTGACTACATGACGATTTTTATGATTGCGCTCCACCGTCGTCGTCCTCACGTTGTAAAAATGGTTCTCCAACTACATTATTATCTCTGACCGATATATTTATTGCTTTCTCCACCCCGAGTCAAGTAAAGAAAGGTAGAAATAGAAGAGATGAGATTTTTAAAAAAATCCTGTGTACCCACTATACATACATTATAAGTACATTCCTCTCATCGGCAATTCACATTCACATGTGTATTCAAATTAGGCTCTGTGAATTTTTACCTATTTAAGAGTAAAACCACACAAAGACGAATGTCCTTTGTAACATACTAGTAGTACTAGATATATCACTACACTTTCTTTTGTTACATATTGTATATTATTACATTGTAGTGTATAGTAGTAAATGGATCAAACGAGCAAGATTGAAAATTTAGAGCATTCTTATCCCTTATTTTCATAGTACACTCAATTTAATTTAAACAAAATAATAATAAAACAACAACAGCAATGAAGTTTAAACAGCGACTATGACGACGGTCCAAAAAATGTAATAAATGTTCTTATCATTAAGGCACATTCCAAGGCAGCTTTTAATTCAACTTTGAAGAAAGAAACAAGAATGTGTATTCATTTCACTTCATTTCACTTGATTTAACATTGCACAGTGTGGATTCTTCTTTTTTCTTCCAGTTAAGCTCTAATGAATATTGAGCAAGTTTGCTCTCATTAATTAACACCCACGCGACTCATAAATCTGACTAGAGAGTATACAGCCAGTGAGAAATGTGGTATGAGCAGAGCCCGTCTCCGACAGATCAATTATAAGCTGCATGTTCTTTCATGATTGCTTTATGAAATGGTGGTAGCTGTGAGCAATTTTGTCGGAAGAAAATGAAAAAAAAGTTACTTACAATTAGTCTTGGGTTTTTTTCAATTTCAGTTTTGATTCTTTCAATGATCTCTGTTGGAAAACAACTTGAAAGTTTTTATATGTGGATGTGGACAGTACAGCATTGTCTTAGCTTGGGTAACTAGCTCGTTTCTAATTTCAATACTGAAAGAACACAAGTGTCTCATATTTTACTTAAAATCGAGGGGATACGTGTGTGGAATGAATGTAACCGGAGTATGCCATTTAAATCATAAAAATGTGTTTAATAATAATAATAAATAAAGTAAAAATGCTGGTTATTGCAAAAGAGTAATGTTGCTTCTTGTGTACTATTTGAATTTTCCTTTTGATGATGACCATTACGAGCGTTGTTTTCAAGTCAGAAGGTGATTGCCTCTTTTAAAATCTGACAACAGTTTGATACAATTGTAATTGAGTGCCGCAAGGTAATCTGTTGTTTCGCACTTCACTCGCCAATTCATAACATTTTCTTTTTGTGTATGACGGCATACATGATAACCAAGAAGACTCATTGAGCATAGATCTCTCAAAAAACCATGTATGCATCATAATGACAATGACGTAACGTAACATAATTCCAGTAACGCTCAATGAAGAAACTTTATTTTTCGAATATGTATGTATGTATCCAATCCAGATGTGAGTAAGTTTTTGGTGGGGTCATGAATTGACTTGAGGTTAACAAGAATGACCAGCTTAATTCACACATTTATTTCTATAACAAAACGCACTGCTCATAAACAAGAGGGTATACATACATGCCTGCTTTACAGTTGATCTTTCACAAATCTTTAGCTCTCTTTACATTATTTCTCAAGTGCATTGCATTTTGTACTGAACCTCAGCAGCATCGTCGGTGACCTATCAATGCGTTTTGAATAGAATAGAAAGTTGAACGCAACTTTTTAGAGATTAAGAGAGAGAATACCACCGGAGGATGCAACAAACAGATAAGTAACGTTCAATAAATAAAGGATTGCTGCTGGTGGCATGCTGTGTGAGTTAATTTTAATGGCATGTTAAATGATTAAAAGCCTCAGGAAACCTGCGCCTCCAGATGATTCCACTTTAAAAACTGAAGATATTGTGGGATGGACGTATTTAGTGCTTCTTATTTATGAATAGACTGTGTGCTTTCATCTCAACCGTGCATTCTAATCTAACTACCTTACCAGCAGCAGTTGTGGTAGTAATGTTAAAGTAGCTTGAAAAACAATGGTGTGGTGGTGCTGTACTGATGATGATCATTAAAAATGAGAATGAGCACAATAAATTATTTTCGGTATATTCTGCTGTCATGGTCAAGCCATGTTTTGATTTCAAAGGTAATGTACAATTTACGTTTGATTGATCAGTGGTATGAATTCTGTCAGTATCTCAAAAATGCCGACAATTTCGAACATATTTAATAAAAACTCCAGAATTCCGTTAGATAGGTTTAGAAAGTACTTGTACCGTCAATATAAAATAAAAATAAAATGATTACTTTATTCTTCTTGTAACGTGCTTGTTAACTGCTAAAATTATGACTTGAATGGGCTTATGGTATGAAAATCCCTCGGGGAAGTGCTTTTTCAAATCGAACTGCTCTACATACCAAAATATGCATGTAGCATAATTTTTTCTTGTAAGGTTTGTTTTGGACGTTGCTCGATTTTTTCGCTAGTTAATAAAATAGTCACCACAGCTACCAACCACGATAATATTATTTTCTCTTACTATTTATATTCGCAAAACAATCTTCTATGCGAAAATTGCATTTTTTTGTAAATTCAAGTTCATGTGCCGTTTTGAGATGACAATGCACTGGAACTTTAGCGTGCACATGACAAATTATTACATGCAACTATTTTATTTTCTCCTCTAAAATTTGCTGCTTCCGCCACACTAAACACACACAATACAAAATGTAACAACACACACAGTAATTTAGAAGGTACGGTATTTTTAGGCTAAAGATGTCACTTTTTACTTTAAAGTGAATAATAACTATACCCTCTCCCCCGCACAAAGGTTATAATTTTACAGAGCAAAACAATAGAACACGTGCATAATGAAAAGTGCATCAAAAAAAGTTCTAAGTTAGGTACAATTGGTGGAACAGTAATCTGCAATAATACATACATAAGCTTAAAGAATTTTGAAGAAAATACACACAAAAAGAAGATGCATGATGCACATTGTATTGCAGGATATTATGCAATGCTACTCACTACTTCATAAACTTCAACATCACGTATGACAGCTCTAATAACTCACACGACTCACTCGTGCCACCATCACCATTGTTATTATAACACGTTATCGTTTTCAGACATTGTCGTCCTCAACATCATCTTCATTCATCTTTGCTACGTGTGTTTCTTTATGACAACGACAACTAAGCAAAAAAAGAATGTTCTGTGTAACGTCACAGCATTAATGCTGCTGCTGCGGAAGTGAGGGTTGAAGCACTTATAGAGTAATTTGTACTAATAATTCTAGTTTAGTTCATATGATATACAGACAACAGTGGCATGTTGCTCGAAAAAGAGCAGATTCTTTTTACGTAAAAAAGAAAACGAGTAAAGTGAGGCTTCTTCTTCAAAAGTGAGGACATTCATACAAAATACTTATTTCAACTCACAGGAAGAAGGGGCTTTCTTAGGTGAACATTATGCAAATGGCCTTATAATATAATATCAGCAACCTGAGACGGGCATGTTCTTCTAATATATCTCTCGTTACTCATAATAATACGTACATAATATGCATGCCCCATACCATGGAGAGTAGGTACATAAATTTAAAACAAACTTTTCCCTTGACCTCCTCCTCCTCCTCCAACACTTGTTGCAAGAAAAGTCAACAGTGAAAAACGTAGCCAAAAAATGTAACAGATTAAATAACATTAAAACACATTTTTTCCCTCAATAAATATAAAGAATGTTATTCTTTCCACAGTAAGTTACAGCAGCATGACACCTGGCTTGGCACGAGTGAGTGGAAATACAAAGAGAACGAAGCATGGGTAGAGAGTAGAGAGAAAGATGGATAATGCATACGTGTAAGCATGTAAATAGCAATCCTTGACTACTTGACTTCAACCCTTTTGTGTATCCATCATTTTTTGTGATTCTTCTAAAAGTATGCTGTGTTTGTTGGGGGTTTCCAACAAAAAAAGAGAAGAAAAGAAGAAAAATGGTATGTGAGAGCGAGCACACACGACAAGAGAAGAGGAATAAGCTCAAGAAAAAGCTTCAGCTCTCTGGTTGTACACTTTCAATTATTTGACTTTTCACGTGCCATTATCACTCAGTATACATCATTCATGAAGTGTGTAATCTTAAGATCTCACAGTGCATTATGCATGTCAGGTAACGTAATATTATGAACAAATTATATCAAATCATGCTACATTCTACATGCCATGTACACATTATTATAAAAACATACCGCACGGCGGCTGACTCAACGTCATCCTTCTATTGTCGTCATCATCATCAACATCAGTCTACCTACCCATCTACTACGACGACGACGACGACTGCTACTACTCAAAAATCAAAAGTGTATTTTTATTTTAGTTTTTTGGTGCCTAATACTGCCGGTATTATTGTTACCTTTTCCTGTGCAATTTTATAGAGTTTTCATTTTGTATGTTAATAATAATGATAATATGTAATACACAGAGAAAATTATCAAGTTCAGTGAGCAAGACGGGGAGAAGGAAAATTTAGATGTATACCTGTTCGTATTTTAGCAGCGAGTTAAGGAAAAAGTCTGAGTTGGCATATTTAAATTAGATTTAAATGAGCTCTTCACCTATGCAACGTGTACTTTTTTACGCACAGAAAATAATGTTTTATTGTGCTTTATGTCGAAAATATTCGTAGAAGTGGGAAAATTGAAATATTGTTAATGATGAGCCACTGCTTTTCTTGAAGCATATGCCACTTTTATAGAATCGCTTATATCTGTGAAAATAGTTACGCTGTCTGCGCACATTCAGAAAGTTGAACTTGCAGTGAGTGAAAACTTGCAAGGAAAATTACATTTAAAGGACAAATAAGCGGATGAGCGGAGCGAGAGTGTATATCTTATGTATCTCTTGCTTTTACATCATTTCAGTTACAAAAATGAACGTATCCAGTACTTGGTTATGTAATAAAAATTTACGTATATATCTATAGAACAACTCTGTTCCTGTACATGCGTTCGAGAAATAATTGCTTTCATCACGACATTAAGATCATCCAACCTTGTGACACCTAAAATTTTGTGTGTAGAGAAATCTTGCAGAGAGGAAGAATCTGATGACAATGCTGCTTGATTTAAATAATACTATTCAAAAATGCATTTCGCTTTACGGGTGCCTTGCGGGGCTTTACTGTTCTAGACATAAATGCAGGCTGGTTTGATTTTTAAAAAAGTACCCGTTGACATCACTCACATACGCACACAGCTTAATTAAACTAGAGTTCATATACACTTGTATACGATGAATGAATACTCAATGCACATTTCTAAACAAAACAGTTTAATAATTTTAATTTTTGTATTACTACGATACATAAAAATGCAAGTATAAAAGCTCAGGAAAATACTTTAAACATATAAGCGAACACGTACATCTGAAAAACTATTCTTGTAGCTTGTGATTCTTATTGATGAGTTTTGAATTCAAATCTGGTAAAACAAGGAAATACATACCTTTACGGATAACGTTATATATAATTGTGCTATCTATCTATCTATTATTATTATTACCATTATGATTGTTGTAACTCACATGACATGCATTAATGAAGGTGATGGTAAAAGTAACAATTCGCTTAGCAGCTGAAGTAGGTTTGATGGACATGTAATGAGCCTTTCCTCATAGATGTTATAAGGGGTTTCAATATTGTTTTGACAGACAGTTTCAATTCCCGCAGCCGTCACTTTTCACCGTGCTATTTAAGAGCTTTATTAATGCGCAGGCAGGCATCAAGCTAGTCAAAGTCGGACAATACGAAATGAATTGGAATGTCATATAAATTATTTAACTTAAATAATATGCGTACTTCTGCTTGATGAAAACGAGTGCATACTTTTGCTCTTTTGTTATAACTTTGTGTTTATTCAAAATAGAAGCATCGGCAATTAGAAAGCATCATCAGTTCATTTCCCATCCTCTGGCAAAAAAAATGTTGTGCCGAATCGGGACTTGTTCAAGCTTGCACAATTTTGCCTATAAAGAATGCCACAACGGAACCTTTTTAATTTCAAAATTAAAAACAGATATAATTTGTTCAATAATGTATCTGTCATCGTTTTTCGATTTCCAGATTTGCATCAATGTTTTTTCCGTGTTGACCATTCAGTTTAATCAAATCTTAAATTTCAGTTGCTTTCTATACGATCATTTTCTATTTACTGTTGTCGTCACTCTTCTATGTACTGTCAACTGTACAGTAATGATCGTTTGAAGCTGTCAAAAACTGAAGACCATGTAATACAAGAAATGATTGAATGTCACTCATACTCTAAACGGTAAATTGACATATTTTTGCAAAAAGTACGGTAATTACTATCATTTTAAAGCTTAAACTACATTCTAAAATCAATTTAAAAATTTACAATGAATCATGTGAATTCTTTGCAAATTTTTAACAGATTATTACGATGACAATGCTCAATGTGGCATATTGTGTCATCATAACTTGTTACATTTTCT
>JAANSP010001916.1:0-13976 GCA_036850745.1 Homidia socia | reverse complement strand
CAACGCGCCCTTTTTACCGGCTCTTCCGTGGTACTTGACTTTTCTCCTTACTGTCGCGTACTTGTTTGACGACTCTTTTCCCTCTGACGAGAGTATCGAAGGGGATTTTGTTGGAGAGTTTCTTCTGCTACCGCCACCACCACTCGAGCTCTCACATTCTTCGTTTCTCGAGCACGCGTAAATATCTTGTGAGTGGGTTGACTTGTTGCTGCACGAGGTTGAGTTGCTCGAGCTGGAACTGACGTTAGAGGATACTCCAGAGTCGGTGTCTAGTGGCCAGTTTTCATAAATTCGGGTGCTCGCGTAGTCCCGCTTTTGCTGCTGCTGCTGCTGTTGTTGAACACATGACTTGTAATTGTACACTTTTGTTGGGATTGTCGGTGGGGGTACGTAGTTTGGAATGTTGCTGACGGCGGGTGCGCTGTTGCTATCATCCCTGCAGTAGAAGCAGAACACTACCGTGAAACCCTGAGTTATCGGGTGGAACCTCGACTCAATCCACGTTCTGTTCAGCGTCAGCACTCGCCTCGTGTCTATAAACACCCACAGGTCTAGTCTCGAGTGGAAGAATATGGTTGCGTAGCCCCACTCGGGGGAGTAGAGGATCAAGCCCTTTAGTCATTCGGGGGAGTAGAGGATCAAGCCCTTAAGGATAAGGTCGGCCACTGAGGACGAGGACTCGAAAATCAGGTGGGGACGGAGTTTTGTTGGGAGGAAACTTATCAGAGACACCGAGGTTGAGTCTGAAAAGTGGATTGGGAGAAAGTGCGGGACATTGCGGAGTAGTCGGAACACTTTTGTTTGGCCATGGCAGTTGGGCTGTTGGGGATTTAGATAGAATATTTATTTTAAGCTGACCAGCTAATTTACTGAGCATGAAAAAAAATAGATTTAAAAAAATAATAATATTTACCTGAACACAAAATTCTCCAGAGTCGAGAGAAGTTTTAACGGCAAATTCGAAACTTGGCCAGTCATCGCTCACAAAATTCGTTGCGTCAATTTGCATAACGTACTATATGGTTAAAAACAAAGTAGAAAATTCATTAAAATCATATTTTTTTACAAAAAAAGTAAAAAAAATCCAAATTAAAAAATCATTCTATTTTTTTTTAAATCTCTAATCAACGAACCTGCGTAACAGACTCGACGTAGCTAGTAGTCCTGCAATGGAGACATATTTTAGTATAGCTAAACTCTGTATGCAACTTGAGCCCAGCAGACGCTCCAGGGTAGTCTGGCATTGCATGCTGCACAAGCCCATCAGGCAACGCGCTACAATCCTCTAGCTGACGGAGTAGGGTTTCCTGCAGAACATTACAACACACGTAGTAAGTATCAGACGCTCCAGGGTAGTCTGGCATTGCATGCTGCACAAGCCCATCAGGCAACGCGCTACAATCCTCTAGCTGACGAAGTAGGGTTTCCTGCAGAACATTACAACACACGTAGTAAGTAAGTAAAGTCAAAACTACACTTGAAAGACTTCACCCTTCGCACACTTTTGTCGATTTTCTTATTTCTTACAACAAACTTACAAATTGAATATGAACCGGAACACTTCCTGGGACGGCTCCAACACACTTGTATTTTCCAAACTGAGCATTCTCTNACTTTCTTATTTCTTACAACAAACTTACAAATTGAATATGAACCGGAACACTTCCTGGGACGGCTCCAACACACTTGTATTTTCCAAACTGAGCATTCTCTATTGACGACTCGATCGTCTGCCGGATGTGGGGTGGGTCTAGTACTGACTCCCGCATCAATAGACTTAGCTCGTGGAAGAGGTTCTACGGATGACAAAAAGAAGAAAAAAATACATTTTATCATATTTACTCTCAATTTCTCACGTCATTTTTCATAAAATTATTATTCATTTTTTGAGCTCTTTTTCTCATGTGCCGAATGACAAACGACCTGTGCATATTCAAATCAGTGATTGTGAAATTTAAAGAAAAAAAACTTTTCCGTAATAAAAATTGATACGTGATATCACGAAAATGATGGCTTCAATTTCATGTCGATTTCATTCAGTCATAAAAACAATTTTTTTCAAAAGACCATTTCATTGAAATTTTTTTACAACTAAACGTGTATAGTAAAATCTCGGCTGTCCACTATCTGTCTGTACACGGCAATATATATCTGCCATTATATATGATATACAAGCTTAGCATTGACGTACCCAAGAAGCCTCTACCAAAAACTGCATCTCTTTCTAGTTCCGCTACGCCAACAACCCAATATTAATAATACCTACACACAATGCCGACTGTCAGGTAAAATAGTAACCCATCATCATCAATCAAGTTGCGTTTTTCAGCCCAGACCAGCAAAGTATCTTTTATTTATCCTTTTTGCGTACCCTACATTTCTCTCTGTTACTACTAAAAAAAATTTCGTTCAAAAGGAAAAATTATTACTACTATGATCAAATATTTTAAACAATCTGAAAAAAAAATGCAATGCAGCAGAAGAAGAATGATATGTTATTTTCTGATATATTTCAAACAGCAAAAACCGTTTCACCCCGTTTACTTTGGCCTACAGCACACAAAAAAGTAATAAAGTAAACAACCGAGTTTTTTTTTGCATTAAAACACACAGAGAGAACCCGCCACGGTACTATGAACATGATACTCCATTCATTTAAAGCAAACGCACCGATCCGCGAAAAAGTTATGGTTGTACGATATATTATGCAATAACCGAGTTTTTTTGCATTAAAACACACAGAGAGAACCCGCCACGGTTCTATGAACATGATACTCCATTCATTTAAAGCAAACGCACCGATCCGCGAAAAAGTTATGGTTGTACGATATATTATGCAACAATTTAGTTTAAATGCTCAGAAAAAATATAAAACTAGAAAAAAATAAAACAAAGCAATAATAATAAATTGTTTTGTTTCTTTACCTTAAAACAGCAAACAAGGCAATCAACCCCACTACTGCCTCCACCCCCACACCGATGAAAGGCCAACTTCCTAAAATTCCTCCTAAAGTAATCCAAATGGTAGAGACTCCTCGTCAACTCGATCAACGGCGACTCCATAATTTTATTATTTTTTTTGTAAAAAAATCTCTGGCACAGTTATAATAATAATAACAATAAATTATTGATGACCACGATGAAGAGATCTCTTAAAAAACACTCTCGTTCATAATAACGTCACAGTTGACCCCAATTTCGCAATCCACACACCCACCCTCACATACTACACATTGTCAAAGCATACATATAGAATGACCACAAAAGTCACAAGAAGATAAATCAAGGAAATTCCCTTTCACCAAAATGCAACACATAAAAATAAACTACACGATCGTGTGCCAAATTGTAGATACATTATCACGAGAAGAAACAAAATTCCTTTGCAGACCACAGCAAATCACTTGTGCTGCTGCTGCAATGACGCGTAAATGTTATTTGTTGTTTGTCGCCAACACGTAGTTGTAGTAGTGGTAGTAGTAGTAGCGATGATAGCGCAGCACACCAACCAGCGTAGTGGTATTATGCAGGAGGATGTTGTCGCAACATTAAACAGGTTATAGTGTTATTTACGGTTGTTTTTAAATGCTCTGCTCCAATTTAATTGATTCAGCAGAATACGCAATTATAATAAATTTTGTAACAAATTCACTGTAACAAACACTCTCCAGGTTTAACAATGTTCCAAAATATTCACTCCAGTTTTTGCTTCCATCCAAAAGAAATCTCTCTCAAACAAGATAGTATACGCTACACAAAAGTATACATCCACACTGAGCAACCCCCAACACGAAAATGAAGCCCCAACAGCATCCAAGAACCCAAACTCATCATCATCACCATCATAAAAACGCGTCTTTCTTGTAACAAAAAAAATCAACTTCTCCCCTTCTTCTTCTACTTCTTCATCTAAGCTTATTCTCCTCTCGTCGTATTCTGACTTTGTAACTCTCTAGCTATTAAACTAGCCTGTTGCTCCTCACACAAAAACTCACACAACAATAGTCAAGAAAAAAAAGCTCCTTTTACACAACTGAGAGAGAGGTGTATAGAGAGCAACAATAGCTTGTTGCTGTGTGTGTGTTTGTGTGTGTCGCTGCCCCTATAGCCTTCAGCGATTTCCTGACGGGGACCAGATTTTTACTACCTTGTCGTGCTCTTTTTTCTCCTTCAAAGTAATAATAATATATATGTATATTGTACAAAAACCTTTTTGAAAAAAAAACATTATCATTATTATAAGCAGCTTAGAAGAAGAAGTGTATCCCTCTACTACACGGTTGAATAGTACTCACCAGAGTTGCAGTGATTGTTACGGGAAAATGTTATATGAGCAGAGGTAATCACGATGTTGATTTCGAAGGGTGAGATGGTGGTGGTGGTGGTGAAGGAGAGACTGCTTCAGGGATCGGGGACTGACGCGTAACAAAATGTAAGACATTTTAATGTTCTTATAAACTCGCGATAGATTTTTTTTTCTTCCTCCTCCTCTATACAAATCTCTTTTGAATTGGATGCAACAGCATTCGCTTTGCATGATGCATCTGAAGAAACATGCACATCAACCACAATAACAACAGCAGCAGCAGTAAAGCAACAGATTTTTATATAATGCGTTTAAATCAAGGTAGTACGGTTAAACGTGCACAATAATGGGATGTTATATATATTTTTTGTTGTGAGGGTTCGTTCTTTGCTACGAGAACGAGATGCTGCTGTTGCTTCTGCTCTCCTATAATGCTGTGTTGTTGTGCTAGGGAGCTCTTGAAAAATACATTTAATATTATTATATTTTTTTAAAGCAGAGAGTAACAATTTTTTTTAGTTACGACGAGAGTGTGCTCATTTTATGTCTTGTGTGAAGGTTTATATGACAAAGCATAAAAAATGGATTATATTTAGAAGGGGAATCGCCTTTTTTCTTCTTTCTTGATTATTTCTATATGATCGCGCACACGTAATATCGGGGAACACAACAAGAAGAGGGAAACAACAAACAACCAGTAGCTCCTTTTTCTCTGATTAAGAAAAAGAAGAGAAAAATAAAGTTTCTTGTTGCTGCTGCTGATGCTGCTACTCCGATCAGAGAGGAGCAATGTGTTTTCCCACGAAACTTTTATATCAAGAAAAACAGATTATTATTATGATACTATCAGACAGACCTTTTCTGATAATAACAATAATAAGTTTATACTTGCTTGCTGCTGCTGCTTTTATGTAAGTTTCTCAACTTTTTTCTTGGGAAACCGGCAGGCTGGCAGGCAGGTAGGCAGAATAGAGAAAACCGGGCGGGTTTGTGTACTCAAGATGTTAGCTGCACATTTACTACTTTTTTCTTGGGAAACCGGCAGGCTGGCAGGCAGGTAGGCAGAATAGAGAAAACCGGGCGGGTTTGTGTACTCAAGATGTTAGCTGCCCATTTACAATGTCTTAAAACACTTGATGATGATGATGATGTGTTTAGCAGACCCTTTTTGTATTTTCTCAAGTCTTTTGCGAAGAAACACAGAGGCCAGAAGGTAAACACAAGGAACCATTTTTATGGTCAAGTGTACACTCTAGAGTCGTATAGTCCAGCTGCAATCCCACGATCGAGAGAGAGTGAAATGAACTGAAGCTGAAAACAAGAGAGAGAGAGAGAAAGAGCGATTCATGGGAACATTGGAGACATTTGGGTAGAAACAAAAACGGACCATAATAAAAAAAATATTGATATTTTGCTGAAAAAAAAACATTTTATTGGTCTGAAAAAAGCAGAAAATTTCCCTGTGCACACACACAGAACAGAGGCACGCATCCATAAACCACGCATAATCATAATAGCCAACCATCACACCACCACCACCCGCTAGAGGCCAGAAGGTAAACACAAGGAACCTTTTTTTATGGTCAAGTGTACACTCTGGAGTCGTGTAGTCCAGCTGCAATCCCACGATCGAGAGAGAGTGAAATGAACTGAAGCTGAAAAACAAGAGAGAGAGAGCGATTCATGGGAACATTGGAGACATTTGGGTAGAAACAAAAACGGACCATAATAAAAAAATATTGATATTTTGCTGAAAAAAAAACATTTTATTGGTCTAAAAAAAGCAGAAAATTTCCCTGTACACACAATATAGAGGCACGCATCCATAAACCACGCATAATCATAATAGCCAACCATCACACCACCCGCTTTTCCTCCCCAAAAACCATACTAGAATTTAGTACAATCCACCAGGGACAACTACTGCCGTAGCCACCACCACCGCCACCAATTTTCCATATTCACTCCACTTTCCATAAACCACGCATAATCATAATAGCCAACCATCACACCACCACCACCCGCTTTTCCTCCCCAAAAACCATACTAGAATTTAGTACAATCCACCAGGGACAACTATACTGCCGTAGCGACCACCACCACCGCCACCAATTTTCCATATTCACTCCGCTCTATCTCCGCAAATAGGACACGCTATTTTCTGTGACATGAAATGAAAAGAGAGAGAGAGAGAGAGAGAGAAAGACAGAAAAACTAGACAGGTCAGTCGGGTTTAGAGAGTGAGGTTTAATAATAGTAAAAACCTGTACCAGAATACTCACTCAAGTTTATTTGCTGCAACTTTGTCAAGTGTACAACATCAATCAGGCGTCAGCATACCAGGGACAACTACTGCCGTAGCCACCACCACCGCCACCAATTTTCCATATTCACTCCACTCTATCTCCGCAAATAGGACACGCTATTTTCTGTGACATGAAATGAAAAGAGAGAGAGAGAAAGACAGAAAAACTAGACAGGTCAGTCGGGTTTAGAGAGTGAGGTTTAATAATAGTAAAAACCTGTACCAGAATACTCACACAAGTTTATTTTCTGCGTAAAATTACACAGCAACTTTGTCAAGTGTACAACATCAATCAGGCGTCAGAAGCAGCAGAAGAGAAAAGGTAGATAAGAGCATATCTGTAGTAAATAAGTAGTAATAGTAATAAAGCATAACATTTATGGGTAGAGAATGGGTATAAACCTTAATAAGATGTTTCAAGCAACCCTAATGAGAAGTTATATATTATATTTTCAGTGAAAACGGTATAAAAGTTTTACCTGTGCAGGTAGAGACAACCCTTTTTTGCCTTTCTGCTGCTGCTGTTGCTGCTTCCCTCTCTGCATGACGATGCATCTAGCAAACCCTCATTTTCGTCTTCATGTATATATGACATCATATACGCAAGCTACAACTCACGACAATCGCGATAAACATCACGACGAGCGATGATGATGACGATGATGAGAGAGCCAAGTTGCTTGCAGTACGCGATCGTGATGTCTGTGCAAGTTACTTTTAACATTTTACTATTATTGTGGCCCAGGTGCACCACCGCAAAAAGAGAGTATTATATGCAGAGACCGTGTAGTAGAGACGAAAGTGACGAAGACGACGATGACGGTGATGCAGTTAGATTATATTTCCAGTCGGTTATCCGGGAGTAGCGGAATCGTGCATTTCTGTATTTTTTAAGTTTGATGCAAATAAATTGCTAGAAATTGTTCTTAAATGTGATTTAAGTAAAATTAATAAATTACAATTTTTTGAATCAAATTTAATTGAATCTAGAAAACTAATCAACCAAAATAAATTTCAAACAGACATACAAACAATCTAATTTCTTTTTAGTATCGCTACATCTTCTTCCTCGCCACTTGTCTGTCCATTTCCCCCTCTTCCCTCTTTCTCTCTCACACACAGAAACCTGACTCATCATAATAAAAATATTAATCCTCTGCAGCAAGAGCATCATCAACTATCAACCATCATCATCCAAACAGGAGAGTAAGGATCTATCGAAAAAAATGAGTAAACCTGTATGTGAGTAAGTGTAAACCCAACAGGTGTGTTATAATAGTAACGAGAGAGAATCCAGCTCTGTTATATGCTCTCATACATACGTTGTATGGTTGTATGGAATATTAAAACCAAGTTGGATATGCAATTCAAAGAGTTTCTATATCCTCCCTACTTCCCCTTCATTTCCACTTCATTTGGTACAAGACCATCATCCTCATCATCCTGAAGAAAATGCAATACAACAAAATGAACATAAAAAAGACCTTTTTTGTTCTACGAAAAATGATGTTGAAAAAAAAAGGTTTTTACAAAGTGGTTTTTTTTGTCTATAGGTATATCCCAACTAACTATTAATTTTGACGCACAGGTTATTACGACTACACCACCACACTATACTAATCCCTCCACTTGCACTTTAGTTTTTCGAAACTTTTATTTCTTTGCTGCTGCCCAGATGTAACAAAATGAACATAAAAAAGACCTTTTTTGTTCTACGAAAAATGATGTTGAAAAAAAAAGGTTTACAAAGTGGTTTTTTGTCTATAGATATATCCCAACTAACTATTAATTTTGACGCACAGGTTATTACGACTACACCACTATACTAATCCCTCCACTTGCACTTTAGTTTTTCGAAACTTTTATTTCTTTGCTTGCTGCTGCTGCCCAGATGCGTTACTATCAAAAACTTACACACACACACGCGTATTTTTTTTCTCGTGTTTGTCCATCGTCGTAATATAGCCAAAGGGTATGAGTATTATTGTTGTGGTTCTTTAAATAACGAGTTTACTTATATGGGAGTAGGAATATGGTGATGATGATGCTGCTGCTTGCCTGATTGCAAGTTGAAGGGTTCAGGGTTAACATGATGATGATGATGATGATAGTATGGGGTGGATGGCTTTTCTTCGTATTTTATTTTGAACAAGACAAAAAAAGTATCTTTTTGAGCCACGCCAAAAAAGTAACTTTTTTGTTTGAAAGACAGAGAGAGCTAGCCAGAGAGAGAGAAAAAAGAAAAGAAAAATGAACCGCGTACCAAAGTTGCGGATTGTATGAAAGTGTATGAAATTTTCTCGGGGTTTGTATGGCGTTGAATGGAGATGAGAGATTTTTTGGGAAAGTTGACACGTTTTTTTGATGGTAAATGTCCAAATGTCATTTTCATTTTGCTTTTCAAGTTTTTTTCTTCATTTCCGCTGTCATATTGGCTGCAACAAGCTTCCTAAAAAAAGTGTACTCCACCCTTCCCAAAAAAAGTACCCCTTTCAACAAAAATCAAAAAAAATAAAACTTAAATCTGCCCTAGAAGAACAACTGACGCTGCTCCTACTGCTGTCGCTTTTAAATCAAAAACATTAGAAAATCAGTTTAGTAGTAAATCCTGCTGCTGCTGTTGCTGCCACTACTGCACCAGGTGTGTTATGTGATGTGTACACACCGAGAAGTCTAAAAAAAATCAAAGAAGCGGATGATGGGGATGATGATGATGGGAATGAAAAAAAGCAAACGAGAAAATACGATGATAGTTGTTTTGTGGTGGTGGTGGTGGTGGGAAAAAGTTACACTATATCTCAGCTCAGCTTCAGCTCGACACACAGGAAAGCGTTTCATAATTACAACATTTCCGATTATTATTATACATCTGTGGGAAATAAAAGAAAAGCTCTCTTTTGAATGAATAAAGTCAAAAAGTCACTTTATTTCTTAACACATGCACACACTCACAAATACAAAAAAATATATAAACCCTAAATAAAAAAATACACACTCGTCAGTTTTTTTTCTTTTTCTTCAGCTTACAGCGACCCCATTGATCGTAACAACACTAGCCGCACTACCAGTAACCCCGTAATCATCCAAGTTCTCGTAAATAGGATCGACAGTAGGGTTATCATATAGTTACACTATATCTCAGCTCAGCTTCAGCTCGACACACAGGAAAGCGTTTTATAATTACAACATTTCCGATTATTATTATACATCTGTGGGAAATAAAAGAAAAGCTCTCTTTTGAATGAATAAAGTCAAAAAGTCAATTTATTTTCTAACACATGCACACACTCACAAATACAAAAAAATATATAAACCCTAAATAAAAAAATACACACTCGTCAGTTTTTTCTTCTTTTCAGCTTACAGCGACCCCATTGATCGTAACAACACTAGCCGCACTACCAGTAACCCCGTAATCATCCAAGTTCTCGTAAATAGGATCGACAGTAGGGTTATCATAATAGTTCTGATGTTCCCCAATAGGAGGTCCGATAGGATTCCCGTTTATCGTGTGATTAGGGAACACAACCATAGGTTCAGCCTTAAGGTTCTCAGTCCTCGAGCACGACGAGTTGGCGCGGTTACTCCCGTTGCTGCCCTTATCGTGCTCCTTGTTCCGCTTCACTATCCAGAGAAGCAGCACCACCAACGCGAATATAGCAAATAGTGCTATTATTATACCGATTACTATTCCTACGATGGATGTTGAGGATTCTTGGGGGGATTCCAGACGTTTGAAAATTTCTGGATCGTCTTCTGGGGAGAGGCAGGTCGGTGGGGTTGGTGGCGACCACGTTCCAAATTCTGTGCATCGTGAGGATTGAAGGGGTGTTTGGGGGATGCTTGTAGCCTGGGATGCAGTGGTATTCGATCACTGAGGAGTAAATGGTTGATGCGTTCACTAGGAACTTGCGAGTGTTACGAGCGTCGGGTGGTGGTGGGCAAATTGTGTCTACAAAAAATTGAGAAAAAAATGATGAAGAAAAGATTGGTTTTTTTTGCGAGAGGTCATTATTATTTCTATTTATTTATTAAGTGAACTTACATAAGCAGTACGGTACGTCCCCAGCCCAAATCCCGTGATCTGAGCATCTTCTAGAGTGCTCTCCAACAAGATATTGTCCCTTCCCACAAGAGTACTTGACGTACCCTCCAATTTGAAAAGACGTCACGTCCACAGTCGCGTTTGTAGGTTCAGGTGCATCACATTGGATTTCTAATAAAAATTAGTAAATTAACCTTAAAATCGCTTCAAAAAGAAAAGAGCACGTCCATTTCAAGTTTTGTAAAAAACTGAATCTCAACTTACCCCTGCAGTGTGGATCATATCCAGACCAGCTCCCATTCTCAAGGCAAGTTCTCCTAGCGTTCCCAACCAACTTGAACCCATTCCAACACTCGTAAATTGTCGTACTTCCAAAGTATGTAGCGTTACTCGTCAACTTAACGTCACCGTTATTAAACCCACCCGGTGGTTTGCAGTCTACGAACGTACACTCTGGTTCGTTAATAGTTGACCACTGTCCTCCCTCCTCGCAAGTCCGGATCGTGTCTCCACTGAGCTTGTACCCTCTTTCGCACCTATACTTTAGGATCGAACCCACTCGGAACGTTGTTGTATTTGCCGTTGCGCTCTCTGACGTTAGTAGTGTTTGGGCGTTGAAACGATCGTTTTTAGAAACTGTTGCAACTGCTGATGGGGGGATGCGTGGGTAGGCACAGCGGATCTCTGAAAATTTTTTTTATATATGTTTTTTTTAATTTTGGGGTTTAGGGAGTTTTGAGGGATTTAGACGCTTTTTACTGTTTCACTGCACATGATTTGCATCTGCATAATGAAAGTTCAGTAGAAAGTCATTTCATCAAATATCTTAAAATTCAAGCATTTCATTTCTCATATTTATACCGTGTTCAGAAGAAAATAAATTTGTTTTGAAAAAAACGTGAAAAAAATGTTTCAAGTCCTATTATGGAACACAATGGTTAACCGCAATTATAATTGTTCGTAAGTGGAAATTGGGCTGAAAAAGGTATTTTCGGACTCGACTCGTGACATGGAGTTAAAAAACATTTTGGCTTGGCATAGCATGAAAATGCGAGCTCGCATATTGGGTAGCCCCAACCTAATGCTGTTCTGTATCCGATATCAATTTTTAGAAAAGAAAAATAACAAACCGCACCTTCACACTTGGGAGTTCCCCCAGACCAGTGGGAATTAACATTACAGGTTCTGTTGGCAGGTCCATTTAGTCGGTAGTTTGGAGCGCAACTGTAGTGCACTACAGATCCCAAGTGCGTTTTCCCACTGAAATAGCTGACTTGACCAAACGGAATCGTTTGTGCTCTACCGCAGTCAATATCTGAATTGTTTAAATAAAAAGATGGTTATTTATCTGGCTCTGTCGCATGAAAAAGTTACATGAAATAATTATTAATGAATTAATGAGACTCACATTTACACTCGGGTGGCGCTCCACTCCACTCTCCAAGGTTTGTGCACCTCCTTATCTCATTCCCTCCAATCATCATGTGCCCCTCTTCACAGTGATATTGTATCTCAGATCCGACCGTAAAATCGTATCCAGTGACAAAAGACCCGTGTGGAACCTCAGGCTCATCGCAAACAATCACTAGCAAAAATTTAACAAGAAATTCTCATTTTCTCACTTCACCCCAACTCAAATCACAACCTAGCAAGAAAGCACAAATAGCAAAAGTAACTCACGTTGACACTTGATAAAATCCCTCCAGTCGTTATTTCCTCTCCTCCCACCACCAATCTCAAACCCTTTCCACCTCCCTTCCTCGTTGCAAATCACCCTGTCAAAATCAACGTCGTGAAGCTCATGATTTTGTTCACAGTGCGCCACGGCAAGACTCCCTAGCTCTGGTGTATTCCCTGCTCCAGCGGTGGCATTTACAAGCTTGAACTCTCCGTGCTCCAACTCTGGAAGATCGCCACAAGTCACGTACTGACACGAGGGTGGAGGTGAGTCATAGTTGCCACCCAATTGACATTTTATCGTCGCACTGCCGATAAGAATGTGCCCAGAGTTGCAGCGGTACGTTACTGTAGAGCCTGCGTTGGTTCCCGTTGACACAAACGTTCCATTTACAATCTCGGATGGTGGCGGGCAGCTGGACACTGTGGAGAAAGTTTAGAGAGAAAGAATTTAGATAATCGAGCGAGAATAATGTTCTCACGTAGTAATTTTAGTAGGTAGTTATCTTACTCAAGCACTGTGGAGTAGCCCCAGTCCACTTTCCATCACTACCACAACTCCTTATTGGCGTTCCTCTCGCAATCGTGTACCCGTCATTGCACTCGTACGTTAACTTCGGCTCCATAATACGTTTCGTTATTAGTAGGAAGCACAATTTTTCCGTTTTCGAGCTTGTCGTGGAGGGGTTCCGATCCACAGTTGATATCTGAGACAAAGCATACAAGGTTAATAATATTTTTTTCTGATTTAAAACGTTAAATTTTTGCTGAGGTAAATAAACAAACAAAATTGCTCACATTTGCACTGAGGCGCAGTCCCGTTCCACATCCCATTGCGCTGACAAACGCGGATCTTGCTTCCAGAAAACATAAAGTGGCCAGGAGCACTGCACTTGTACACAAGAGTAGCGCCAACACGGTAAGTTCCTGCGCCAGACTCGTTGGTTATCTCCGTAGCTGCCTGCCTATCAGGGCTACCACAACTATTTGGAGCTGTTTTTTAAAGAAAAAACGAAAGCGTATTTGCATATAAGCGTTGAAAAAATCTTTCCATTGAAACAATATTATGTAGTTTAAATTTTATTTTCACTCACGAAACACACAAATCCAATGAAAGTAGTCGAGCCCACACCCAACGTCATTCCAAGTCCAGTCCCTCTGCCCATCCAGCACAGCGCAGTTTTGCTCGCCATTGTAATTGTTTGGTTGATCCTTTCCCCACATGGGTTTCTTGACCACATACCCAGAGTCAATCCATCTCCAACTCCTCGACGTGAACCCAGGATCCCGCTCAACTCCTATCCAAATAAGGGGTCTTTTCAAAGTTGGCTTCAATCTGTCCAAAATCGTGTTTATGAAATTCAGGTTTGGTGAGTTTGGCTTCAGTTGGTTTTCCGTTGGCAGGTCACCGCTTCTCGCTAAGCACTGCGAGCGGGCGCCGCTGAACGTCTGAAATTAAATTAAAAATAGTAAATTAATAACAAGTGCTCTAAAATACTTTTCTATAAAAATTATGATCTAAATAAACATGTAAGTCCCAAATGTATGCATACCTGTCCCGACTTGGTGGCAAACTCGTAACAAGTCCCATTGAAAGTGAGTACGTCATCAGAGGCCTTAACTTCTGGGGCACACCTTGCTTT
>JAANSP010001915.1:0-13976 GCA_036850745.1 Homidia socia | reverse complement strand
TGAAAGAATGTGAGTGAGCAATTTTCCCCTTTTTTATCTGTCAGAGATTCTTTAGCACATGCTTCAATTATTGTACAGAGGAAAAAATTGTTCACAAAAAATAGGATCTTTTTATCTGAAGGTACTACACGATAAACCAAAATCCTTTACATTTGTTCTTTTTGCCTTTTGTTATTAGTTAAAGCACAGGTTGCTGAATTACGGATTTTCCGCTAAATTTATTCCTTTTGTCTTCTAGTAAATGCCAGCAGTCGTTACACACCACCACCACCCGAAATAAATATCAATAAAGTTGATAGTAATATTTAACGGGATATGCTGCATTATCTGCAACAAGCCAAGAAGGATAATAGGCTGTATAGCACATTTGTCAGTCAGTCAGTCTTACAAAATGCCTTTTCTTCTTGGCCACTTTACTCTGTAGCCCCACTACTCTTTAACTTTGCAAATGAGTTTTGACAGAAATGCTTAACGAAACGGAATCAAGTAAGTGGATGCTCTGCTCTTCTGCTATTCATTTATTACCATTTTCTCTCTCTCCATCCACCACCCTTCACAACAGCCAAAGTTTCTAAACTACCCATCGAGAATCACACAACACACATCAGCATACTTGCTCGCCTTGTTCTTGTGCTGTTCTTTCTTCTCCCACCACCATCAAAATAGCATGACGAGCCCATAAAGAAGTCAAACAAAGTGTAAAAGCCAACGGCAAAATGGAATAAACCAAACCACATTACTACTCCCAAAATATCCTCAACTGCCCCGCCGAAAGAAAAGTCGCAGAATCAGCAAAACTGCTGTTTTGTTGCTGCTCTCTCCTATACTGCTTCTGGCAGATTAGATAATATTATTTCATTTCGATGATGATGGAAAAAGCACGAGAGAGAGAAAAGACAAAAAATGAGTTCATTAAACTTGCTGCTAGTGCAATAGTAGTAAAAGTAATCGACTCATGACTGCTTATTTTTAGATATGGAAAAATATTTTCCGAGACAAGTCAGTTGAAAAAGTAGTAGCAAGAGAAATAAAAAATTGTAGTTGGGTACTTATTTTTTCCTCCAGATCCTCCTCCTCCGCAGAAATGGCTCAACTGTGTGATGCGGATTTGCTCAACAATCGCACATATATATTTTTAAAGTGCTCTTCAGAGGCGAGAGTATAAATAAATGTTGTGGAGCAACACTTGAGTTGTAATTCAATTTACATGACGCAATAAAATGGTGGAAGAATGCCCTGGAGAAATAAAAAAGGGAAAGGAGAAGCACAAATTCCTCCTTCGATAAGTTGCTTATTCATTATTATTACTATTGACAAACGCTGTATGTTTTCTGCCCTACATTCTCATATTTCATGATGCCTTATAATTCCATATGAAAAAGGATGATGATTTTTTTGGTGGTGGCGATATTTTAAAGCCCAGCTCACGCTTGCGAATGGAAAAAATCTTTTTTCTTCTTCTTTGATACAACGTGGTGGTGTACTCATTTTTGTGTGGTAGTGGTAAACTAACACGATACATTTTTATGGCATTGGGGAAAAAAGTCAGTGCATGTGGTAGTAGTGTCCTTGCATGATACATTTCTTTGCAGTGTGCTTGTATGGCTGTTGTTGTATGGATACTATAGATAGAGAGGAGGTAGCAGTTGTGTGGTTACTCATTTGGAAAATATGGGCTTTGTGTGGAAAATCAGGGCAGAATTAAATTGGCTTTTAAAAAGCGGTTTTACAACTGGTGCAGCTGATGCTTCGCTCCGATTTCTTTCTTTACTGCTGATTATCATTGGGAATGGATGTGTATGCACACGGGCATGTGGAGAAAATGAAAGAGTGTTGCTGCTGGTGGTGGAAAACACCATGCTATTTTTGACACAGATTTTTGTAATTTTAACGGGAATAAAGAGACAATTTATTTTTGTGTGCTGGGGCTTGAGCCGCCAAAAATGTTTGAAAGTGGTAATTTTAACTTTAGAAAAAACTGAAATCGATTAAATTGATCTAGCATAATAAAATAGGTGGTTAAGCTGTAGCAAATGAAGTGGGCTGGAAGAAAAGCTCTTTAGATTCGGAGCTCTATTATTATTATCGGCATTTGTTTGCGATTACATTGACAAAAAAGCTTACTACTGGTTCGGTAAAATGCACAGATAGACAGTTATCTATTCGTGATGATAACGATCAAGTGTAATACAAACAAAAGTGGCAAAGGAAAATAATATGCATGAACACCTCCCACAAATCCTTTTTCTCACACATTCCAATACTTGCTCCGACACTGATTCATTTAAAATGAAGCACCACCACATTCATAGTAGAAAAAATATGCAACTTGAAGTGAAGTTGAGCTTGCCGTGATGATAATCATTCTTCTAAATCTAATGATTCTCACTGCACACAAAAGCAAGAAAAAAATATCTGATGATGATGGAGATGGCGGTGCTTGTCTCTGTGAAAATCCCAAGACGATTCACTCCAGCTCTTAAACACACCATTACTTATTTGCACAGACTTTTTGGAATTCACACACACTCTTCTCGCTACGCAAAAAAAAAGTAATTTCTCAGAGAGAAAGGAAAAAGAAGAAAAAAGCACTTTGGAAATATGTCAATCACTCAGGCAGAAATGGAGATTCATTTATCAGGCGAGTAGTACTTTTTGTGTTACTTGCAAGTTGCTTTATACGATTATAATTTTTAACACAGCTTTATTGATATAATTGCAGAAAATCATTGTTATTGGGTTTGTCATTATTTTTTTAAACTTGTGTACCGCCATTTTCAAACATACGTAAACCACAGAAAAAACGTTTAAAATTATTCAAAAAGGCCACTTAATGCCCATGCCCTCCCGCATTTTTCCCTCTTATTTTTTCCGGTTCAAAAATACCCGCATAAATAATGATAATAATCATAATTTTATTCAACCTTTTACTTTCCCGCTTAACGTCCTCCTTCCCCCACCACCACCACCACAATAATAATAAAACATTTTTTACGTACCTTTCACGCATGGAATAAAAATAATCATGATTACCATCCCATTACCATTCATTATTTCCCCCATTTCATCATCATTTTTCTTCTTTCCCGCTTAACGTCCTCCTTTCCCCACCACCACCACCACAGTAATAATAAAACATTTTTTACGTACCTTTCACGCATGGAATAAAAATAATCATGATTACCATCCCATTACCATTCATTATTTCCCCCATTTCATCATCATTTTTCTTTCTCTTTCTTTCCTATTCACTCTCATCGTCATCATCATTCGAAGCAAGCAAAACATTCAACCTCCTTTCACCTTTGATATCCTTGAAGCAAGAAGATTCTTGACTACCGTTTTCACTGGATAATGGTGGTACACCTCAATTTCACCATTTTTTCTCCTTTCCTCTCCTCCTCCTCCTTCTGTAAAGGTGTATAGAATACCAGTAAAAGAAAAGGTGTGCACCATTTTCTCCTTTTCATTCCACACAAGTATAAATGGCAAGGTAGGAAAAAAGTTATATGAGCATGTCAGTGTGAAGACAAGGAAAAATGATTATTATGATGACGATCATGATGATGATGGCGATAATAATATAGCAGCAGCCAGCACACCACTACCATCCCATCAATTTATATATTTTTTACACATCTCTCGCAGCAATATCCCCATTTAAAGGTAATAATTATATAGGCGGTGGCATAGAGTTAGCACAGCATACTCGCTTGAGAGAGGGTAGGGAGAGAAGAAGGTGCAAAAGTTATTCTGATGAAAAGCCAATAATAACGTGTTATTAAGTAAAGTATGTAAAAAGTGAGTGAATGTACATTTAATTTTGACATAAGGTTCATTTCATTTACCACCACACCACTACCATAACCGCACAGCATGTATCATCGTTCATCGTTGTGATAAAAAATACTATGTCTATGTATCTATCTACCTAACAGAGTTGCAATGGTAGACATATCGAGAAGGTTTTTTTTGTGGTGCACACGGTTGTTGGCAAAGCCAAGTGAGTGAACCAAACTCTAAAAGTTTTTGGTATTAAGTCAACCAAGCGGAATACCTGAATGAAACTTGGAATGGAATATATCCTCCAGTGTTCATGGTCAGGAATTACCGGAAACATAAGGTACCTATGTTTTTTTCCTTGTCGAGGAGGTAAATGTGAACAATATATTTTTTTTCTTGGTTCAGAGTCGACGATAAGTACCGTCGTTCAATCTGAATGGAAGGTTTGGCTCTCTTACTTTTTATTATGGAGAAAAAAATATGATAAAAGAAAAGGATGCGAGGAGGAGGAGGCGTAGTATAAGGATAGAAAAGACAATGCCATTTAATTCCTTGTATGTATGACATGAGCATATTATTATGAATCAAATCATAAAGATGAAATATTTTTCCTCCATTACGGTTTCAAGCGGGTTTTGAGAATGGTGAAAAGGAAGGTAAAAAGTATAGAGTCAGCGGTGGGTACTCGAGAGGTCCTCCTTCCTTCTGCTGCTTGCTACCACTACTGGAATTATTATAGCCTTTGGTGGAGTTGTGGTTAGAAAAGACAATGCCATTTAATTCCTTGTATGTATGACATGAGCATATTATTATGAATCAAATCATAAAGATGAAATATTTTTCCTCCATTACGGTTTCATGCGGGTTTTGGGTATGGTGAAAAGGAAGGTAAAAAGTATAGAGTCAGCGGTGGGTACTCGAGAGGTCCTCCTTCCTTCTGCTGCTTGCTACCACTGCTGGAATTATTATAGCCTTTGGTGGAGTTGTGGTTCTGTGCTACTACATATCTTTCTTGCGAGTTGCTATATATATGGAGGAGTTTTGGAGTGGAGGAGAGGAAAAAGGAGAGCACGCCAAATTTTACTACTGCTTGCTGCCAACCAGCAGGTAGCAAGCAAGTAGGTGTATATAGTAGCAGCAGTGGTAGTGGTGGTGGTGGAAGTAGTATTTTTGCAGGGACTCATCGTCATCGCCCTACTCGTCATTTTCCCGGGTAAGTATGCATGCAAAAAGCTGTTATTAAAGTGTGTAAAGCCATGATTTTCTTTCCTCCTTCTCTTTTCGCGTTTGCTTGGAAAAGTAATTGAACACTGACTGTGTGTTACGTCATGTTATGCTTTCATTTTTTGCTAGCAATTTTGTTCTACTTGAAAAAGCATGAAAAGAGAAAAAGTAGTGCAACGTAAAACCATGATAATAGCAGGTATGCATGCACACACACAATACACGTTTTGACAATCAAAATTTTTGACTGCTTCCCCTCCCCTCCTTCCCAAAACTTTTTTTCTTTTTTTACTGCTCAACANACACACACACAATACACGTTTTGACAATCAAAATTTTTGACTACTTCCCCTCCCCTCCTTCCCAAAACTTTTTTTCTCTTTTTACTGCTGAACATGCAAAGGCAAGTTTTAAAAATGAATTATTTGACTACACCTTTTTTTGCAAACTGGAGCAATGTAGCTTTTTTCTTTGGAAGAATAAGCTAATCAGTGAATGGCTGTAGCGGGCGTCTCCTTCTTAAGAAAGGAAACAACAAAGGCCTAAACCAACGGCGTAGATTAAGTAAACAAGAGACTCAAAAGTCACGACATAAACGACCTTTAGCATCATGCATGTTATACGCAGCAGACAAGCCATATTTTTATTATACCTACATGACTTTGTTAAATAAAAAAGGCACACAATGGATCCTGGCAAGGCATGCTCATAATTTTCAAAACAGTCCTAAACGGACACAGAGAGATTGGAGCCAGCGGCATTCCACTTCATTAACATGATGATTACGCGAGGGAGATTGGAGTCATTTCCATTCCAATTCAAGTACGCGTATTATCAACGGCGTAGATTAAGTAAATAAGAGACTCAAAAGTCACGGCATAAATGACCTTTAGCATCATGCATGTTTTACGCAGTAGACAAGCCATATTTTTACCTACATGACTTGTTTAAATAAAAAAGGCACAAAATGGATCCTGGCAGTGGCGTGCTCATAATTTTCAAAACAGTCCTAAACGGACACTGAGAGAGATTGGAGCCAGCGGCATTCCACTTCATTAACATGATGATTACGCGAGGGAGATTGGAGTCATTTTCATTCCAATTCAAGTACGCGTATTAAAGACATGCAAAATATTATGATCATCATCATATAATACTATCAACAGAAGGCCGCCATAATAAGAAGGCTAATAAGCATTATAGACTTTGGAGGTAAATGGAAAGTCGACACCGGATATCATGTATCCAACTCCTCCTCACCTTTCTTCATTCCCGTTTATCCACACTATATTTTGCATTGCGGCGGCAGTGTGTGCTACTTACTGAGCTGGAAAATGAATATTATGACAGCATGTGTCAAGCCATGTCATGTCACCGTCATTACAGCATATTATTTGATATGCTGATGACAAGTTTATGCATATTATATCATCTTCTTGACGAAGAGGAGGATGGAGGGCGGGAGCATATCATTTGATTAGGGACGTGTGACGCAGGTAAAAAAAAAGTTGGAAAGCGCAGCAGGAGTGAGGAAGAAAGGATAACCATAAAATGAAATGACAATCATGGTGATGGTGACAATGAGGGGGCCGTGCACATGTGGATATATGTATACGTACATACATACATACGTGGCTTGATCACGTATGGCATAATAATGCCATGTCGCATAACACGAGGATAAAAGTAAATGGGAGTAGTTTATAAACGGAAAAAATTTGAATGCAATGAGTCGACGAGTGCGTATAGAGCGTTTGGCCTAAAAACGAGAGTAATGAATAAGATGATTTAGAAAATTGAAGGGAATAATATGAGGATAAAAGTAAATGGGAGTAGTTTATAAACGGAAAAAATTTGAATGCAACGAGTCGACGAGTGCGTATAGAGCGTTTGGCCTAAAAACGAGAGTAATGAATAAGATGATTTAGAAAATTGAAGGGAATAATATATTTCATAGCGAAAAAAAAATCAGAAATTCAATCCAACTTTTTATTAGTTCAATTTAAACTACTTATGTAAATACATAAAGGAAAAGAAAATGTAGAACGTATCCTTCCGACTTTGAAACAGTTTGCTCAGGTGCTCGTTCATTTAGGTATTAGCAGAGCAGAGTTTTTTTTAAGGCGGCAGGTGAAACCAAATAAATTATTATAGAAACGAAAGTAGCAAGCTACTTTTTTTAGTACTTTTGCCTGTTAGATTGCATTGTCAATTTTTTATGGTGTATGGACACAATTTTAAGGGAGGATGGAGACATACCAATTTCAATTCAGGAAATAAGAACAGCTGATAATATATTTCATAGCGAAAAAAAATCAGAAATTCAATCCAACTTTTTATTAGTTCAATTTAAACTGCTTATGTAAATATATAAAGAAAAAGAAAAATGTAGAACGTATCCTTCCGACTTTGAAACAGTTTGCTCAGGTGCTCGTTCATTTAGGTATTAGCAGAGCAGAGTTTTTTAAGGCGGCAGGTGAAACCAAAATAAATTATTATAGAAACGAAAGTAGCTAGCTACTTTTTTTAGTACTTCTGCCTGTTAGATTGCATTGTCAATTTTTTATGGTGTATGGACACAATTTTAAGGGAGGATGGAGACATACCAATTTCAATTCAGGAAATAAGAACAGCTGAGCCTTATTTTTTCCCTCTGTAAAAAAGTTTTCTTTCTTTCTTTTTTACAGCACAAGAGATTTTTTTTTGCACATGAAGAAACCTTTTTCTACTTTTTTCTTGAGCAACATGAGAGGAGAAACAGCAGGATTACCAAATCCAGAAACGTATAAGCAGCACAAAAAGTCCGCCGATGACAGATTTACGGAGCCATTTCCCGTTAAAACTTTTGCAAATCGCAAAAGAAGAAGAGAAAGACGTTCCCTCCACCACCACTACTACTTTTCTTCCTCAGTAAAATTTTTTTACTACTTGTGCTGATGCTGCTAATGTTGCATAATAAAGAAATCAAAGTTTTTCTGCATTGCTAAACCAGGAAACCTGTTCCTTCCTTTTTTCCTCTTCTTCTTATTATTACGTTTATTCCTCCACCAACCTACCTTTG
The DNA here is from genome assembly GCA_036850745.1 of Homidia socia. Taxonomy (NCBI): domain Eukaryota; kingdom Metazoa; phylum Arthropoda; class Collembola; order Entomobryomorpha; family Entomobryidae; genus Homidia; species Homidia socia. The sequence goes on along the minus strand of JAANSP010001915.1, from coordinate 5,908 downwards.
GGAAAAATGTAGAAAGAAAAAAAAGTTTGCAAAAAGCTGTGCAAAGAATTACCAAAAGCTGACAGCAACATCAGCTCACAGCAGAACAGTAATGTTTAGTCATCCTGGGATTTTGGTAATTTTAAAACTTTTCTTCTTAAGCAAAGGTATCCCCTGCTATATATTTCAGATGGATATAACAAGCAAAAAAAGTGTAGAAGAAAATAGAAAAAAGCTATCACACATTAATAAAAGGCCTAGGTTGGTTGGTTGGAATTGCTTGGATTAAAGATTTGCGCCTTGCTTATGGTTGCTGATACCAGCAGCAGCCAATGACGTAGAAAAAAGAAAAACTTTTTTTTCGAGTTTTCCATTAAAAAACTAAAAATGGGACATAATACTTTCTTTCCTCTTGCTGTTTTGATAAAACGAGGAAAGTCAGAACATGAAAAATGTTGTAAAGTGCTACTAGTTGTAGTGGTGCTCAAGAGGATTTTTTTTTCATTCTAGCCATTATGTAGCTTTTTTGCTATATAGGAACATTGGTTATTATGATGCATGAGAAATGTTTTTATTTGTAACCGCAGAAGATAAGGAAAACATTTTTGCGGTTGTGATGAGCAAGATGATGATATTAACAACAGCAGCGCACAAAAAAGAACGACAACGGAGAGGACAACAATAAAAGGATGAATAATTTCAAAGTGGAAAGTAAACAAAAAAAGTAGAAAATGCTTTTAACGGGATTCACCACAATAGTTATCGTCACTGTCGTTCTGTTATAAAAAATGGTTGTTTGTCGTGTCGGTCTTGTAGTCAGCTTTTACTTTTTTCATAGCTAAAAAAATCAAACATACATATCGTCATCAACCAAGCCATTGTCTTCACCATCAGGAGTTTTTGCAGCCGAGTTTTTTTTTGATGGTTTTTGTTTTTCAGGGAGAAGTAATCAAGTGTTGATACAGTTTCTTTTTTTAAATGGATACAATACAAGAAAAACAAGTGGCATCAGAAAAAAGGAGGAAATGGGAAAGATGATGAAAACTCATGAAAGTCGCGGAGAGGGAATAAAGTGTTTGGGAAAAATCTGTGCTTTTTTGTCTGTATTATGCATACAGGATTTTTTACGTGCGCTGATAGTCGAGATGGAAAATAAAGAGAAAGGGGTTTTGGGGGAAAGTGTATCCGAAGAAGCTTTTAACGGCTTTACTTGTTTTTTGTTGTTATTTTCTTTTTGTTTCTCCCCAAGTAGTCTTGCATTCTATTCTGGTCTTTTTATTGGATTGAAAGTTTGCCTTTTTGCTTTTTGAAGCTTGGATAAAAATAGAGGACAGATTTAGTGTAAATTTATGCAGTGAGAGTTTTGATGCATGCCATTCCGCTCTGTTTCAGCATTTGGGGTGGGAGGAAAAAAGTTTAGAAGAAGGAGAAGAGGTTTGATGAAGTATATGAATGAAACTATCTTGTTTGCATACCTCGATTATTTTGAGAGAGAAAAAATAAAAAAGTAAATATTTTTTTATATTTATCTTTAAACTTGATTGAAACACTGGAGTATTAATCGCGTAATGATCATCACAAAAACTACCAAATTTGCACCAACGTTAGCATTTTAATTTAATTTAACTTTAATAGTGATATCAAATTCGTCGGTATCAATGTCGGTTAATCATACAAATTCATTAAATGCCTAAGCATAATTTTTTTCCCAAAGGTATATTAAATAGATAACCAGTGGCCAGGCAAGTCTTTTGTAATGAAAATGCAAAGCAAAATCCAGATGAATTTCTACCTTGAGCCCAATTTTATAGGCCTGCGGCCTACACTGCACATTCCAAATCTAGCAACAATGTTAGCCCGTTCCAGGTACTGAATATTTAAAAAGATATCTTATTTTTAGCAGCAACCTTTCCTCCATCCACCTTTCAATATTATTATGGCTGCTGTGTTGAAGCTTTGGTATTTTATGGATTTTTTGCCCCGTCTCTCCTTATTTTCTGCCTGGCTAACTTGTGCCGTGCCGCAGCAAACAAAAGAAAAAAATGTTTGCTATTTTTCCTGATTTTTTTTTATTTCTTTTCTTTTCATACGAAACTTTTTACCTTTAGAAAGCACCGCTTTTTTACCTGTCGTGCGAATATATTATTACCAAATAAAAAAATGTTTGCTATTTTTCCTGATTTTTTTTATTTCTTTTCTTTTCATACGAAACTTTTTACCTTTAGAAAGCACCGCTTTTTTACCTGTCGTGCGAATATATTATTACCAAAAAAAACATGTAGGCAACTAATAATGCAATGTAACACAAACAAGACAGTTTTGGTTGTGTAACTCAATTATGTTCTGTCATGCCATAAAAATGATATCTCTTTTACTTAATAATATTATTTGGTAGAAAAAGTAAACTTTTTTTTCTTGAAAAGTATCACAAGTATAAAGAGTCTGTTATTGATTGGTTTCACTGGAAGAAAACTCGGCAGCACACCCACCACCGCTACCAGTCAATGCTCAATGAACAGCAGGAGAACATTTAAACGAGTTTCTTGAACTTTCTTTTTCTTCTTTGTTTTTTTCGCAGGTGTCTTCCTGTTTTTCTTCTCAAGTTGACGTGCCAAAAGAAAGAAATGGAAAGATGGAAAAAATACTCTGCCTTGTATATGAGCTTACCTTGAAACGCAGCCTCAAAATTGTTGGCTCCATCCGTCTTGCTGGTAACGGCTTTTGTCACGTCCAGTAGCTGACCAGATATTGTGGTCAGCACAAAAACTATAACTATCACACCACTTGGATTCATCATTATGCTCCACTGCATTGCTTTTTCGGTTACGACAAATCGAGAAATAAATAAATCAAACTAATAATATTAAACTCACACGGCTTTCTATAATATTATAGTTGACTTAACTAAAAACGGATGTGTGTAAAGGAGAGAGACACACGCTTTTGTTGGCTGTCATAAATTTTCTAGATTTGTAGCAATGATTTATTCACTAAATTATATATATTCTGTTTAAATTTATCTTCGTAGCACTTGATTGTTACTCCGCAGCAGCTCACCGCTGTGACGGTTGTAGTGGTCGATTAAACATTTTTAAATGAAAAATCAGAAATCTAATAAAAACTATCAAACCTAGTTGTTTAGAATGTAGTAACAGTGATTGAAGTATTATTCATGATGACGTTTTTAGCAAATGTCCAGAATTTTTTCTTTTCAAAGCGGCGCAGTCATTCGATACCATAATGTACAGTGACAGTAGAATAAAACCGCAAATTTCACAAGCAGACACTTTGAAACAGTTGAATTGCTTTCAGCTTTTAATCAAGTAAATATATAATATCAAGAGTTTGGATGAAATTGTTTTTAAAGTTAATGTCAACTTTAGTTATACCGTGCTACAAAACAACTATTCACTCAATTTAAAATTATTAAAGAGAACTGCATACGGTAGTCACTTAAAGTTTAATTAACACTTAACTGAAATCACTTTACAACTATTTTATTTTAGAAATCTTTTTAATTCCTCAATCTTCTTCTCACCTTCTCTCTCAATCATTCCCCAATCCCCACCTTCGTGGTTAGTAATCATCATCTCATCATGGTCACCAAAAACCGACCCAACCAGACACCATTCATTCGTACCCCCACACTAATAATAACAGTACATAGTTCTCCTCCAGCACAAAAGTGCAAATGACAGATGAGACTCTCCAGAGGAGGAAAAAAATTGTGTGGAAAAAACAAGTTGTAAAAGAGAAGTAGTATGACGGTTATTTCGACCAGACCACCATTCATTCATACCCCCACACTAATAATAACAGTACATAGTTCTCCTCCAGCACAAAAGTGCAAATGACAGATGAGACTCTCCAGAGGAGGAAAAAAATTGTGTGGAAAAACAAGTTGTAAAAGAGAAGTAGTATGACGGTTATTTACTATTACATCACCATCTTCTTCATACAATGTACAAAAGTAAATATAGTCAGTACTCACTACTCACGTTCTTCTCTTTTGCTTTTCACCAGACACACCACTTCACCACACAGCAGAAACACGGAAGTGGAAGCAGTACTTCTCCAGTCCAAAAATACTACTACTCCCAAATACATCCACAGAGAGAGTCCACTCAACTAATATATTTTTTTCTTCTATTCCAACACCAGAGATATTATTTTGTTATTACTATTTTATCATGGGAAAAAATATTGTGAATCTTGTTCCTCCAGAAGAAGAGCACAGCAGCCTCTTTCACTTTTTTTTATAAATATTGTACTTGCCAATCCAAGTTGAATGACTGAGCGGAAGGAATGAACCCCATACAGCTAGGCAGAGAGAGAGACTGCACAGAGAGCAGAGAACCATTCGTAAAAAGAATCTGAGTAATACTGACAGTCCTTCCAGAGCAGCAGCGTTTCCATTCTCTACAGGTTCATCCAGTCAGTCCAGCAGCAGTAGCAACAACAAAAATGTACACTGAATATACACATAAGCCATATAGAGCAGCCAGTCATTCTCCTTCACAACAACAAGCAACCGCTTTCACTGGTCGACTTGGAAGGAAAAAAGACCGATACAGTATTATGTATATAAATGTAATGGTAGCAGCAGAGCAATGTTGGAAAAGGGAGATATGAAAGGGGGGAAAATGTATTAGAGCTTTTACTTGTATCTGTCAACTGCTGGCACACAAAAACATGCAGAAAGAAGAATAGAGAGAGAGAAAGAGGAGATGAACGATAAGAAAGGAGAAGGTAGGAAGAAGGAGCATTGAACAAGTCAACATTGCCGGAATATCTTGAAAATGTTGTAGTAGTAGAAGTAGTTGAGTTTGTTGTACCTCCGAATTATTACGACACGAGAGGGAAACAGAGAGAGAGAGAGAAAGGAATGGCTATAGAAATTCAATACAAGAAGCAGTAGCAGTCGTAGGGAAAATACAGAAGGGAAAGCTAAAAGTGGTATGGTGGGACACAATAGTTGGGAAAATAATAATAATAATAATAATAAGAGTCTTGGTAGTAGCTATATAGCGTTAGTAGATATGATACAAGTTAGGTATCGATCGACATGTGCGTTCTCTCTGCTGCTGTTATCGAGGGGAAAATGCTATATGGAAAGTTTCCAGGAGACTTTTGTGTTGTGTGCGCTTTTATACTTTTACTTTACATTTTGTGTTTTTAGAGAGATGGGTATTTCATCAATTCTTCTTTTATCAACATGCAGCTGCAGTTTAAAGCAAAAAGGGTACAACATTGCACTTAGCATTGCTGCTGCTGAGTGTGTGAATGAGATGAAACTATATGGAGTGCATGGAGGAAAGGGGAAAAAATGTGGTTTGAAGTTGGGATGCTTCCTTTTTCATTAGCTGGTTGGTTTTGTTTTTGGAATATCGTATTGCATGAGAGAAGCCTTATGGTGCCCTCTTTGCTCAGCATGTCTATCTATCTGTTCGTGTTGCGTTCAGTGAGAAACATAACAAAGGCCGTTGCTTGCGTTGCCGTTATTTTTAAAAAAGAAAAGTTGCTGCTGACAAAAAATGAAGTAAATAATTGTCAACGTGACCTTCAATTCAAAATCGGATATGCTAATTTAAGTGCTTCAATTTTCGAACAAGTAGAAAGAAAAAGAGAAAGTGGAGAGAGTTGGAATTGGAAATAAGTGGCTCCATCCATGAATGTAGACATTTTCAAGATTGAAGATTAACTTCTGTCGGATTGTTGGACTCTGTGATCGTGAAACCGTGACTGTGAAAAAGTCGTTTGCCTTGATCGTATCTCACAATGGAATGCATAATTTGCCTAAATTCACTCTTTGAGGAAGGAGAAATCCCCACGTTGGAGGAACCTGAGAAACAAGAGGAGGAAAATGAGAACTCAACATCGCGCCGTAAACAACCACCCAGGTTTTGTAAGGATACCAGCCGTGCAGATA
>JAANSP010001913.1:0-13979 GCA_036850745.1 Homidia socia | reverse complement strand
ACATGAGATCGTCATCCTGTTTCCTGCCCCATGTAAATCTAGTGAGTGGGGAAAATTCACATAAACCTTTTTCTAAGCCAACAAACAAGCATTACATTTACAACAAGCTAATAAAAAGAGCATGGTAAATACATGAGCCTGCAAGGAGAGAATTTTTTGCCGCTGTGCATTACTTGAAGCATCTTGGCGAAAAGGAAGAGATGGAGGAAGAGTACCAGTTGCATCCGTTCCACTTGGCCTAGTCTGACCCGGCAGCAGAGTCTTCCGACGCTCTCTCATCAGAGATCCTCCCTCACTTGTCTTGTTCCACCAACAAACTCCTTTCAACATGTGTCTTGGTCCTGTCTTTTTCTCCTTTCAACTTTCTATAAACCAGAAACTCGACAAATTCAGCACACACAGACACGGCCCAGAAACCTTTTGATATTGTGCAAACTTGGCCGCACGGCACAAAATCAACCAAAGCCACAAACGAGCTTTTGGTTTTGCTATTTATAGGTATAATTTGAAGGCTGGTTTTCACAAGCCTTTATTTAAATCCCACATGCTTGGTATAAAAGTGAGGCAGTAATACATCAGAAATTTCCCAAGTGATTAACATATATCAATACAACAACAGCAGTGATGAAATACTTAATCCTCCTTTTCTTCTAAATGTAAAAAAGCATATATGTGTTTTCCAAATATATTGAACATGACAGTAGGCCTGCGGTATTAACTGTGTATAATTCGAACAAGAAGTTCAAGTGAAGAAGGACTAAAAGGTGGAATTATTACCACAAAGTTGTTGCACTGAATCTGCTGATGTTGTACAATAATCCATGGATCTTTTCTTTTCCTTTTCTTTTTCAATTGAATACCGTTCAGCTGGGAGAGAGAGTGCGAGAAAAGAGTGAAAGAGACAGACCAAAAATTTAACCAAAATGGTGGCCGTAGTAGTGAGTGATGATGATGGCGGTCGTGGTGGAATTAAGTTGATTCAGAGAATTTACCAGAGTATTTACAACAAGAAGTCTACATGTTTGACTTGTAAGATTCATGCAAGCAGGCAAGCAAACATTGCAGAGAAAGTTTTGTGAAAGAGAGACGAGGTAATTATTTTCATTTATTGCGCAATATATAGTATCACCTATCCTCTTTTGAAATATTTAAATAATGCGTTCAAGTAGCTGCTGGTTGGCTGTAAAGCATATTACATGGCTGGATTGATTGAAGGTGAAGTTTCTGGTGAAAATGTAATAAAGAAGGTAAGGATATAAATAGACTAAATCTTGCTTTGTCTCTTATTGAAATTCATGGCTTCTTCATTCAATCAAAAAATCAGCAGGAGTGAGAGAGTGGCACTACAGAGAGCACACTTTCATTACTTCCTTCCTGGATTAGTCTTTACATTTCTGCTTGAATGGCCGTGTAATTAGTAATGACTTGTTCTGAAGAGTCCAATTGAATCGGGAATTCTTACAATGTGGATAATGATCATCATGATGACAGTGCAGCAACAGCAAACTTGCTATTCTCCACAAATACACCACAAATAAAAAAACGAAGGAACTGATGAGTTGACTGATTGCGGATGAATCATTCTCCCGTAGATCATTATCACCTTGAAATGAAATGAAACACCGCACATGATGACGGTGTGCATGGCTGCTGTAAAATGATATCATGTGGTCGTGTAATTAGTAATGACTTGTTCTGAAGAGTCCAATTGAATCGGGAATTCTTACAATGTGGATAATGATCATCATGATGACAGTGCAGCAACAGCACACTTGCTATTCTCTACAAATACACCACAAATAAAAAACGAAGGAACTGATGAGTTGACTGATTGCGTAGGAATCATTCTCCCGGAGATCATTATCACCTTGAAATGAAATGAAACACTGCACATGATGAAGGTGTACGTGGCTGCTGTAAAATTATATCATGTGGAGACGTCACACGGTAGGGATCCGCGCATTTCTTTAGTCTATTTTTAATCATTCGTTCAGCATCACCAGTTCCTTCTTCTTGTTATAATTTCTTTAATGGTACTTGTGGCAAGCCACTGTGGCTTTTCACCAAGAACATGCCTATGCATCATCGTTATTCAAAAAGCAAAAATTAATCAGTCACGTGTAATGAAACCAAAAGTAATTGAACTGCATTATTTGAACAACCCCGTTTTAATTGTCTTTCTAAAGGTGGGTGAGGTGATGAGACCAGGCATATTCTCTAGCAATATGTAACTCTACACTTGATTCACTTTCCGAATGAAATGATGTCTTAAAATTTAATCGGTCTTTTGCTTTAAAGCTTTCTCCAGCTGAAGATTGAATTTTTATTACTGTTTCGTTTGTTTTTCATTATCTTCTATTAAGCCAGTCTCAAACATTAACTACGGCAAAGAATAATATGCAAATTGAATATTTACGCACAAAGCGGATGACTACTAGGGGGAAGTAATGAAATGGAATTTATTACAAAAATTATAGGGTGTAAAATGATGAGAGGAGGATGAGAATCAACTTGACGGGTATGCTTGATACACATGCAATTTAATGAAGCCTACATACTCCCATTAAAAACTATATGTATTATCATTAAGGTTTTATTACACAAACAGGGGAATTTGATTGCCAATGACAAGCAAGTTCTGAAGAAATGACTGTGGGGATGTGGAATGACCTCGACTTGTTCGGTTTTCTTCACAAGAAGTCAAACAAAAAAGACAAGCCTTTCAATCAGCAACATAATATACGCAGCATCACATTTCATTCTTCTCTCACTTTGCTGCTGCTACATACTGTCAAATCATCATCACTTGACTAACCACATTGTTTCCTTTCCTTCCATGTGTCTAATTAAGAAAATGAAGCAAAGAGAAAACAGTAACAGTAAACAACATTGTGTCGTGTCGCTCTATACCGCACAATCTCTCTGTAGAATAGAAGAAACAAAATTTTAACCGTGTTTGGTTAAATGTTCTTGTCTTTTCATCTGCTCATTCAATTTTCATTTGCCTTGTAGCTAGTTTATTTTATGCGAAGAAGCTGTACATGTGTGTNAAACAAAATTTTAACCGTGTTTGGTTAAATGTTCTTGTCTTTTCATCTGCTCATTCAATTTTCATTTGCCTTGTAGCTAGTTTATTTTATGCGAAGAAGCTGTACATGTGTGTATGCATAATATCCTTTCACACAGTCAGTAATAATAAAGGTCAGCGGAATACCTTGATTTTTGACTGGCTTAAGTGATCACTTAATTTGACAAGATAAATATGACAAGAATATTAAATCGACTGAATGTATGCATCTTTTCACTTTGATAAAATACGACACTATAAAAATTTAAACTCATCACAAGGCATTTATGCTCTTTTTATCATGACGATTACGATTATTATGGTAATGCATTTTAGGGTTATTATTATGATGACTCTCTGGTGTGCGTACAACATTTTGTAATAGTGAGAGAAAAACCGGTTGAGGAGGAAAAAATGGGCTTCAACTATGCATACTACCATAATATTTCTTGGGCCTTATATAGAGTAATCATATCAGCAATAAAAATGTATAATATCTAGTTGAAACTTGAGACTGTTGAAGAAGTTGGTGAGGGAAATGAGTGTAAAGCTTTGAAAAGGAGAGATGTGATATGATGGTAAAGAACACGACTTTTCTGATACATGCATTATTACTTTTGCTGCCGCTGCTGCTTCTTGCCGTATCAAATCCACTTTTTATGGTTATCTAGATGGTGTGTTGTTTTGTGGTGGTAGTGAACGCGAGACCATATACATTTTTCTCCCTTCACTTCTCTCTCTCTCTCCTTCTTCAGGTTTTTCTTCTCTTCTCGTGTGGCAAAATTATATAAACCACTAAAGAACACGACTTTTCTGATACATGCATTATTACTTTTGCTGCCGCTGCTGCTTCTTGCCGTATCAAATCCACTTTTTATGGTTATCTAGATGGTGTGTTTTGTTTTGTGGTGGTGGTGAACGCGAGACCATATACATTTTTCTCCCTTCACTTCTCTCTCTCCTTCTTCAGGTTTTTCTTCTCCTCTCGTGTGGCAAAATTATATAAACCACTTACTTATTAATTATAGCAAACCATAAGAATCTAGGGAGCCACCTTATTATGTCAATGACTAAAAGCTACTAATTAACATTTAACTTTGGAGGATGTGCCACGGAGAGCGACATCCTTGGTACACGGCATAATTTTGTTCGTTTTTTACAAGCGCATACCTCCACACAATAAATAAGAAATCTTTTCAGACTTTTTTTACTCTTGTTGTTAGTTCACGTGTAATTTTCTGGGCCGAGAAAGGTTTGCCTTGCATGATTGCATTGCTGATGCTGACGATGATGATGAGCAAACCAAGCAGCACGACATCCATCTTCCATTGTCATGTTGTTGCCATTATATGACCACACCACCACCGCATATTATTATTGTTACTTTTCTTTCATCTGGTAGGTAGGCATGTTTCTAGAGATCTACGTTGATGCCTAATTTAAATGAAGTTCTCATAATAATAACGGCACGCATATCGAAAAATGTGCACATGCACGAATCATGTACAAAGGAGGTAGATAATGAATAAAAAATGGCTGTGCCTACCCAACTTCCCATACATCATTAATGCCGCATTCTTATCATCATTGGTAGGCAATTTCATTTGACTAGACCGTAGTAATAATAATTTTTTCTCGAAGAGTGTTTTGACTTGGTTATCATCATCAACTTGTTCATTTTTGATTGCGTCACTCAAAAAAATTGCATTTACATTCCTTTTTTTCGCTTCCAAGAAGAAGTAGAGTGAATATGTACCTATTATGTGCATGTATCAAGCGGTGCGAAAAGGGTTGAGAGAGGCAGGCAGAGACACACACAAACACAATCAAGCCTAAAGAGAAGCTACCTGTCTCAAGTTTTGATTATTACTTTTACTTGTCCATTTAGGCAATATTACATTATTTAGAGAGGGATTGGGCGGCTTTTTGTGTCCCACAATAAGAAATATATTTTATAAATTTTTATTTTCTTCGGACGGATAAATGGAATAGATGACATAATCATTACAAACATGATATATGTACATAATATTGTATACTAATAATTCCATTCACCAGCAACAGGATCTCTTGAGATTTCAAACGAAAAAATCGTTCTTTAGGCATTATTATTATCATCATTTTTCTACACTTTGATAACCGCTGGGATCTTACTTTACGTCATGATGATGGGTCGTGGCCGTCGTGTCTGCTGTTGCTGGTGCATTGTTGCTGCAAATGCAAAAGTATACAAAAAAGCAACAAACCATCATCGCCAGATTAACAGCAGGCAATTTCACAGAAACCGTCCACCCGTCCTCCTCCTTGCAATAAAATATTGTACATGTTCCTTGTAATTGCTTAAAAGATTTATACCGTATTTTTTACATTCCATCCAACAACGTGTCTAACATGCTGTACTACATGAAACAATGCAAATAATATATTACAATGGTATTCAATGGTTTTCTATATACATAGTACAAAGAAGAATGCGAGAAAAGTCGGAATCACGACCGACGACCAAGTGGTGGTGTGGTTAATAAAATACACAACAATAATAAATAAATAGTAAAAACGTTTTGCTCCACTGTGCAATGATCTTCATCATAGAGAATGCAGTAGGTGGTAGGTTCTTCCGAGAGCAGTGTTTACGTAGCTTCATCATCACATCATCATCATAAAATGTTACAGATAAATGGAGAGAGAGAAGGAGAGACGGATGCGTAAATCATTGATGAACTGCCGATAATACCACTACTTTATACTGCTGGTCGGTGTGGTGGCAGTTGATGAAAATGAAAAAGAATGGGAAGCATAAAGATTACATTTGTTGTAATTTTGCCAGTTGGTAGTAGGTTCTTCCGAGAGCAGTGTTTACGTAGCTTCATCACATCATCATCATAAAATGTTACAGATAAATGGAGAGAGAGAGGGAGAGACGGATGCGTAAATCATTGATGTACTGCCGATAATACCACTATATGCTGCTGGTCGGTGTGGTGGCAGTTGATGAAAATGAAAAAGAATGGGAAGCATAAAGATTATATTTGTTGTAATTTTGCCAGTTTAGTGAATGATGATGATGGGTGAAAAACAATTTCACGTTTTGAAAGGAAATCACTAGAAAAGAAATAAGGAAAAGAAAAAAATGAAATGAATGTTTGGCTGCTTGACTTACACATTGCGCTTGTTGAGAAACGGTTGAAATTAAAGTGCCGTCATCATAGACTTTCTCAGTTTTTTAAATGAGCAACGTACACTCGTAAATTGTTTTTACCGAATGAATCTTGACTTCAAAAGTTATCAGAGTTATCATTACTTGATGGGGATAAGGATAATAGAGGTAATCAGGAAAAATGGTGTTTGTAGGAATAAGCGGTTTTGGATCATCATCATAACTACTAGTGGAGCCAAACCGGAATGAATAAAGTAAACACTATAAGTAATTCAGACAGGATGAAATGTGGTAGAGCTGAAAAATAAATAAAATAATATACCCATTGTAATTCTCTTAACCTTTGCTGAGATTTGTTAAAACTATGTGATGAGAGACAAGTGATGATAAGCTTAATCGGACATGGCACAAATACACAAATTGCAATTTTCAATGCATGCGGTGGAAGGAGAGATGAAATGTGACACTAAATGTATTCACATGTTAACAATAGCGTTTTGTTCATATCATATCGTACCGAAAAATTCTGAAAGTAGATCAAATGCACATAATAATATTGACATTCCCGTTGCTGTCATTATGTTATGTGCCATGTACTAAAGCAGCTATTCTGCTGACTTTTGTGGTTGTGTTTTTTTAAAATATTTAATTGTGCATAAATAAAAAGTACAGTACATAACCATCTCATTTTCAACTCAGCATATGACCAGAATAACCGCTATGCCAGAATATTATATCCATTTATAACCATAAAATTGCATTTTTATACAAGCTTATTTCTGCTGACTTTTGTGGTAGTGTTTCTTTTTAAATATTTAATTGTGCATAAATAAAAAGCACAGTACATAACCATCTCATTTTCAACTCAGCATATGACCAGAATAACCGCTATGCCAGAATATTATATCCATTTATAACCATAAAATTGCATTTTTATACAAGCTTATTATTATTATCGTACAAACAAAAATGGTGATATCAAGGTATCCTACTGTCAACTTGTCCATACAGGGAATTTCTCAGTAATGCGGCCAAAAAAACCAAGACTGGTATATGATATTACGAAGATATTTTTTAGAGATTGCCATAAAATCATTAATCAGAGCAGAATGCAAGAAATAGCAGAGATATTGGAGTGGTGGTGGCGGCGGCACAGGCACAGGCAAATTCAAAATAATTGAAATGTTCCTTTTTAAACGTAGGTACATATTTTATATTATACGACTATACGATTATAATTTGACAGCTGGTACGGTACAATCCTCATGAACATGATGATGGTGCCATAATCATAATATATTTATTTATTGCTGTGCCATCATGATAATCAAAATGACTAAATAAAGATGATGATGATGATGATAATAATAGGAAACTTGCACCGACCTAGCTAAAGTTGAGCTTTCTATGCACAACCAAACCATGCCATCATCCTCATCTCTCTCTCTCTATCATCCCATTATGCACCCTTCTGTCTGTCTGATTTTGAACATTACACGAAGAGAACTACTTACCAGTGACGACTGACTACTGACTACTACAACAACTAGCAATGCCACCACCTGCACCTTTTTTTTACCTTGTTTTAGGTATTTGCCACCACACCACCAAAAACTATTTTGCGTTCGATGACCAAACCAAGTGAAAATCCTTTTTGGATGATGATGCTCTCACAATGGCGACGACGGCGACGTGATATGAAATGAATAAAAAGGCAGAACATAAAATGTTTTAATATAATGAAGTGGATAGATATTCTTCTTCTTCTTTACAGTTGTTGTTTTTTTTGTTATTATTTATTAGCCTTCTCGTTTGCTTTTGGGAAACTCATCTCTATTCCTGTCCTCCTGCTGGCCCTATATATAATCGACCTGATGATGTTGTCGATGAGCTGCTCATGCCGGTAAAGTTGATAATGATGATGATGATGGTAATGGCAACGGTAGAAAAATCATCCAAATACAGATAAATTGCCAGGAGCTGTGGCTAGCATCAGCCTAGTGGTGGTGTATAGTGCAACAACTTATTGACCTGCAAAACAAAATGCTCTGTTTTGTGCTAATACTCGGGGTTGTAAAATGTTTCATGACTCTCGAGAAGAGGAAAAAATATTTTGGAAAGAAAAAAGGAGTTAGTATCTGTTTACCCCAAAAAGCAAGAGCATCGCTATAATTCGTCTGGGTTTGCTCGGAAAAGCTAACAGTAAAATATTTGTTTGGTGCTAGTGCTAGCCAGGTGACATTTCCCACCCATGGACTAAAATATATGAACTACATAAAAACAGGTGAAGTGACCAAATAATTCTCGGCTGTCGACGATTGAACGCAGAAACAGACCTACCTATAGGTACAAAAAAAGTGAGAAAATTTATCAGGCCAAAAGCTTAGAGAAAAACAAGAGCAACAAAAAGTACATCAGCATGCATCACACACATTTCTGTAACCACAGATCTGTCGACGCTCATGATAAAACTACTCTCAAACTATGATACCTAGAAATAAGTCGTAACAGTCATCATCTTAATAATAAAATAGTAATAATGATGATGATAATAGCATGTACCGACATGAACAAAATATGTAGTTTCATAGGAATGCAATTTTTGCTCATGGATCCTTGCTACCGCCGCCAATTTGTGCACAGGTCAGAATAGTTTCTGTTCATGTATGCATGTTATTATTTACCACCACTATTCATTCACAGTTTTGCTGTTTATCACATAACGTTTCTCTGTTGCACTCCATTTTCCCGCATGAGTACACAAATAATGCACAAATGTATGAGCCCATACTACCTGCTTCTGTTATTTTCATTTTGGCAACAAATGTGCATTCAAAAACAAACCAATATTAACAATAATAATCGTGATGGTAGAAGCAACTATGATCATGCTCTATGCCAGATGCAAAACAGATACAATAATGTTAGGGGGTTGTGAGTTTTCCAACGATATTTTCTAAATGTTTAAAGTTGCAAAATTCAATGATCGAGCGAGATTTCCATTATTTACCAAGATACGCACCTATCCTACCTGTACGCAAGCTAAAATACAATATATGGAATAATATGAATGAATGAATGAAAGTCGGGCGATGACGATTGTGGTGGTGTTGGTAATGATGCTAATACTGATATGGTTTAAAAGGAAAAAAATAGAGACGGGATGATAGACACATCATTGCAATCGCAATAGCAATCGGTGTCAATCCAAATACTGATTATATAAATGACTACTCCCTCGCACAAAGTTGACGATCAAAATAATCATATAACAAAGTTTGAATGCACGTTTTGCTGGTTTGCAATTTATACCATTTCATATCACGATCAAGATAAAAAAAACAACTTTGGTGGGAGTGGGATATACATAAAATTATAATCATGGTCCATATATTTGGTATACATACTATAGCAAACGAACAGTACAATCTTCTGTTGCTGGTTGCAGTTGAGTTGACTCGACTGTCTCACGGCCATGAGAAATGTGCGTGATTGAGTGAGGAAAAGCGAAACAGAAAGGGCGATGGAAGGAAGGAAACAAGCACTAAATAAGGAGCGGTGTTTTTACACTGATGAGAGAATGTTGATACAGACAGAAAAGTAAATATCGTATTGAATGAAACGATGGAAAAAAACAAGAGCAAATATGCTTACACCACCTGAGAAATAAACAAGAGGAAAAAATGAGTTACAAACAAACCAAACCACAAAAGAATTTCAAATTAAAATAAATAAATACAAGGCAGCAGCAGCAGCAAGCAAGCTTACGCACTCACTCAACTTGCACGCATTGCTTTTATCAGTATTTATGCTGCCATTAGTGCATTCTTCCGTTTTTGCTACCACGCACATACTTTCTTACGGTACAGAGTACAGACATAACTTATCTGATTTGATGTAAGTAAACAGAAAAGTGAAAAAAGAAAGACATGCTATTGCTGAGAATGTTGATGTGACCAGGAGGAGGATGAAGGCAATAATGGCAAAAAATATCATTCTACTCTCAAGGTTCACAGGTGAAGCAGAAAAGTGAGTTATATACTTTTCAAGCCAAAAAGAATAAACACGGATAATAGTATTATTTGGTCATCATGTCATAATAAGGATGCCTTACAACATTCACTACATTTTTTTTCTAGAAAAGAAAGATTGATGAAAACCTCTGCTGTTATACTGCTGCTGCTTGATGATCTTGCTCGCAGAATTTACCTTTATGAGGAATCCTTTATCAACTTGTACTAGTCCACTGAAATAAAATGCAAAACTACGTAGATATCTGTATCCCATTACATGCTGTTGTTGGTTACTTTTGCAGACTTGATCATCATCACCGCCACCACCACCACACACCACGATTGGCGTACGTACGTGTACTTTTTGGCATTAAGCACTTTATATATGAACTCTTGTTGCTCTCACAAAAAGATCCAGTAATCCTATGGCTTCCGGACGGAAAGTAGAGAACACATTTGGGTCTCTCTCGAAAAAAAAGAAAATTTTTGCTTGTTCATCTAATGCATAATACACTCACGTTTCTGTCGTGTCGTGTTTGTGGTGCTGTTGGCTTATTATTGCTTACTATTACTGCTGGTGCTCTGCTCATCAGAGTTTGCTTTGGAGAGAAGGCAAGCAAGTGGATGGACTATGACAGGGAAAGAAAATAAAAAGTGAATGTGCTCCCTTTTTCTGCAGCAGTGGCAAGGCTAATAAAAAACGCTACAATTTCTCTTTACATCTTATTCTTAATATTATCATCACCGTTGCTTTGGGCTAGGATTCATTCACACGGCAGCAGAAGCGACGACATAGGAGTGGAGGCGGAGTGACATTTCTTTTTTTCATAAATACGTAATTACGACAATGATGAATGGAAATATTGCTTACTATTACTGCTGGTGCTCTGCTCATCAGAGTTTGCTTTGGAGAGAAGGCAAGCAAGTGGATGGACTATGACAGGGAAAGAAAATAAAAAGTGAATGTGCTCCTATTTTTCTGCAGCAGTGGCAGGGCTAATAAAAAACGCTACAATTTCTCTTTACATCTTATTCTTAATATTATCATCAACGTTGCTTTGGGCTAGGATTCATTCACACGGCAGCAGAAGCGACGACAGAGGAGTGGAGGCGGAGTGACATTTCTTTTTTTCATAAATACGTAATTACGACAATGATGAATGGATAAGCAGTGTTTTCATCATTTATGTTGTCCAGAAGTAGTAGCACAAGAAAATATGAAGGAAAATTATGGCGACAAAAGGAGAGAAAAATAAGAAGAGGAAAAAAGGAAACCATTTTGAACTATTAGCTGAAATCCTTCATCCGTCATCGCCAGCAAAAAACACTAACAAATACGAGTAGGCACTCAAAAAACAATTTTTTCTCTTTTTGAAAAAAAATAAAGTAAGCTGTGCGCTTTGCTAAAGTTTAAACCTAAAGTGTTGGCCCATTTTACTTTTTTTAAACCGACCAGGATGCACACAAAGAGATTTTGATGTACATTTTTTTCCTTTGCTATTGTTGATCCAACAACATGAAAGGTTATATGCATTGTTATTGTCAAGTCAAAAAAATATGATGAAAAAAGTATGTAGTCTTCTTGTAAAACTAATAACTTTACAAAATGTTCTACAACAACAACCGCTAACAATGCTACTCTCAGCAGAAGAGACCCGTCGTCAACTTTTCTCTACACTGAGTTGTTGTACGTCGATCCACTCAAGTTGATAACCATTTTGTTCAAGCCTGAAACTTTTTTGTCATCACCGTCAGTCAACAAAAGAAGAAACAGTAGTAGTTGTAGATGTGGCAGCAACAGTGACGGCAGTAAATGAAAGAGGGCAACAGTCGCTTTTCAGCAGTTTACAGTAAACTTTGTACTCTATAAAAACAACTTGAAGAGTTCAAATCTGAAGAAAGCAACAATTTCTGTATTGTTATTCACCCCAAAAGAGAATATACAAGTATATACCTAGGTATATGTACAAAACAACCATTATAAATTTATAACGACTAAAAATAATATGGTGATTTTCTTCAAGATTTTTTATAGTTCGAAAAGCGGTGGCGGCTCTATTGCCGTGTGTGATCTTGTGTGATATATGATAATACAAATGTGCTGTGTGAGTTTGCAAGCAATAAGTCAAGCCAGAGTTCAACAATTCTCCCTGTCTATCGTCCGTACTCTTTTTTTGACTTCTATAAAAAAACTTAAGAGTTCAAATCTGAAGAAAGCAACAATTTCTGTATTGTTATTCACCCCAAAAGAGAATATATAAATATATACCTAGGCATATATACAAAACGACCATTATAAATTTATAACGACAAAAAATAATATGGTGATTTTCTTCAAGATTTTTTTATAGTTCGAAAAGCGGTGGCGGCTCTATTGCCGTGTGTGATATATGATAATACAAATGTGCAGTGTGAGTTTGCAAGCAATAAGTCAAGCCAGAGTTCAACAATTCTCCCTGTCTATCGTTCGTACTCTTTTTTTACTTGACTTTTTCTGAGGCTGCTGACTGTGCTGATAGGCATTTTCCACCACAACCGACAACCACCACCATCAGCAGCAACAGTAGCAGCAAAAGTAACCTGCTGCTCTCTTTACAAAATAATAATTATTCTCGTCTTCAGCAACAGAAAAAAAACGTAACATAAACCACATACTCGTACTTGCACATCCTCTCTTGAATACATTATCGGCGCACTATATCTATGTAATAATAATATTCCAACACACAAGAAAAAGAACGTCATGAAATATTATGAATATATTACCTGGCTGACTGGCTGCATATACTAATAATCATGATGATGATTATCATCATCGAAAAAGCTATTTTACCCATGTATTTTTTTCATGTAAAAATATACAGATACAATTGCGTGCGTGAGTGAGTAAAGTTTAAGCACACATATTTATTTAATCATGATGATGATTATCATCATCGAAAAAGCTATTTTACCCATGTATTTTTTTCATGTAAAAATATACTGATATTGCGTGCGTGAGTGAGTGAGTAAAGTTTAAGCACACATATTTATTAGCACCAATACCAAACCAATACCACGATAATATCATCATCGTATTCATCATCATCAACAACATTTTTGCCAGCCACTACAACAAACGTCATCATCATCAAGTATCAATTGTGTAAGCCAGGTAAAGTCGAGTTGGTGTGTTTGGTGCAAAGCAACGTTGTTAGTTAGCGAGAAAGATTAAAAGCCGGAGGAGAGAAGAACAATAAAAGCATTACCTATTATAAAAAGGAGCAAGAAGAGCAGAAGCACACATATTATAGTTAGTGTCATGTCATAACGCATTATCTTTATGGATATCATCACACATTTAAAGTGTATTTGCATAACAATATGCCATTTTCCTCTTTTTTATATACACGACAAACACGATGAGCATGACCAGTCTCCAACAACAGCAGCAAGCAGCCGTTACAACAAGTATTTATAAAAGTGGAGGAGGAGGCAGTTGAACGAGTGTAAAGTATTTTTACCATATTTTTTATCAGAAAAGTGTGAGATGAGAGTGTGTCTGTCTACTAAACTGACTGATATTTATATACTTGGCCGGACTTAATATTAATAAAAAGGATTGTTAATTTTGTGCTTTTGCTTTTTGGTGGTGGTGTGCAGTGTACTGTATAATAGTATATTATATTAAAAAACGTGTATTTGTAGTGCCACATATTATCACCACAATAATAACAGTATATATAATCTGCAAAAAAGAGTA
>JAANSP010001912.1:0-13981 GCA_036850745.1 Homidia socia | reverse complement strand
CCCAATGATCCAGCATTTACTCCAACAGTTTTGTTTATTGCCATATTTATTGGAGTAGAAGTGGCAATTGGTGGAGGAACACGAGATTCCAGAATTCGAGGTGGAACACTGGAGTAGCTCATTTCCCTGTTTGACTTTGGATTAGGATCATTTGACAATGCTACGGGAGCCGCAGCTGCCGATGTTGTGGCTGCTAAAGGAGTTCTAGGCTGGGGAGAATATGCCGTTGTGGCCGCAGTTGTGGAAGAGAAAGCAGGAGATGTGGAACGGTAATCCCAGTAATTCCCTGAAAAATCTGAACTGTAGCATGAAGTGTCAAATTCCATAGACTTTGTGGGCGACTCCAAAAAACAATGTGCTGTCAAAGTAGGTTGACAAATATTTGGTGTGGAACTTGGCTGGTAAATTGGTCTTCGGGATCGAGAACTAAAGTATAATTCTGGAGAGCGGGAGTGCACAGGCGAACTTTCTTTCCCATCTGGTCGAATACGATCCCGATTACTACCTTCAAAGTAGTCCACCTTCTCCTTGAAAATATCAGCACTGGCACAGCGCCTTGCATGCTCGCTACTCGAACCAAGATTAAATTTATCTGTAAGCCTGGCGAGATTGGGATCTGAACAAAACAAACACCGCAAGAGACTCACTTCCGGATGGAGAGATGAGTCATGTTCAAATTCAATGTGATCTTCAAAGTACTGCTTTAGTCTGTCCACTTCACCTGCATTCACCATACGGAGCCGTTCCAATTTATCCCGCTCAAAAACCTCTCTTTGGACAAGATTTTTCAATGCATTGTCCTTTTTCAGGAGAAGAGAGGCCAATTTAGAAATCACATTGATGTGCGACATGTACCTATTATCATAAGCACGCTTTTCCGGAGTCACAGATCTTGACCTTTTTCCAGTTACTCCGGATTTACTTGGGGATGCTGGTAAACTTTTAGTACATGGTGCCGTAGTTGTTACCGGACTCTTTGCTCGGCCAAGAGAAACCGGGCCATTGTTAGACGAGAAGGGTATTATTGCGGGCGCTGAAACATTGTGCCCTGTTTCCTCCTCCTCCTCCTTTACTTTCTTTTGCATTGCTCCTTTCAGAATAACTTTTCGTTTTCACAATTTTCGCTTCTGACGGTAATATAACAATAGGCTCTTTGTTATTGTTTGAGTCTTTGTGAAAAGTTTCGAAAAAGCTAACTTTGGATGGAACACCCTTGGTACAGTACACACTGTATACTGGAGTTTTCCCCTTTGCTAAAGCATTCTGCTGTTCCTGCTGTTCGTGGCATTTCCTCAATAACATTTTTGTGGAAACGGGAATGTGAATTACCGTTTTTATGGAAGAGTCGGATTCAGACTCTGCAGATGATTTTGCATTACTATTATTTTTATTTTTATTATCGGTGGCGGCGGAGGAACCCTCTACAATACGAATAATACTTTCCCTTTCCTTCATTTTTCTCTCTTGAAACTCTTCGCTAAGTGTTTTGGAGAGGTGACGCTTTGCGGTTTCTGTCAAAGACCCATCAACTCCAACAACAGCGTCCACGTCAACAGAACTGGAGGAAGACGGAGGATTTAATCCCATTCTACTAGTTATAACCGTTGTATATCCCCCACCACCTTTTCCATCTTTGGACGCTGATGATGATGATGATGAAACTTTCTCCTTTTCCCGTTTTATAATAAGAGTACCTAGTCTAGACTTGATTTTTTCCTTTTGATCATCAGATAGAGTGGAGCTCATCGAGAAAGCCCGTCGTAATGCAGGCATTCGGGTGTACTGTGCAGCTTTATCTCTGTAGTAGTAGTAATCGGCTTTTGATAGAGAAGCAACTTCCATATTAAGCGCCACTTCTTTAACACTCGTACCTCTCCAGGCAGTTTTGTGAAGGTCAGACGCAGACGCCTGTTTGGACTTTTCTCCCGTCAGCAAAAAATGTCGGAGTTCATCAATATTCCACTGCTTGCATCTCAGGGCAGAATCCCCTTTCCACCTCATCGCTTCAGGTGATTTTGGTCTAAAGAAAAACTCTCTGTTTCTTTGTGCATGCATTAATTGATTCATTATACTGGACATTTCCTCCTCGACGCGGAGTCGATTCCTGACTTTCCACCAAGCCTCGAAATCCAATTGCTTCTCTGCACTCAGCACTGGAATATCATACAATGAGGTAGATCGCTCAAGTTGCCCCAGACGTTCCAGACTGGAGTAGAGTCGATGCAATTGTAGAAATCTGGGAGATCTCTTGCGTGCATGTTGCAGCTCTAAAATGTAATTTGTGTAGGTGTAGTCGCGAATCAACTTTTCCTTTAAAGTCAAACACGAAACACTGCGAATTATTCTTGCTCGTTTGCCGGCAGCATTTGCAGTGCCACTTCTCAGCGCTTTTGCTGACTTAATATTATTATTAGTAGTGGTGGGTGGTGTACTAATATCAACATCAGAATCATGTGCTAGCATCTCCCGTAACGCCGATGTTTTTGTTGGTCTAACCAATGGAAATTGTTGTTGCTGTTGTTTTGTCAAGAAAAGCGACTGGGAAACACGTTTTGTTTCTGCCAGGTAAGGTGTCAAAGCAGGTAAAGATCTGAAAGCGAAAAGACTTGTGGGTCTCTCGAGAAATGCAGAAGTGATACTGGTAACTGTCCCCTTTTGTTGCGGCGAGCCCTCACGACGCTTCCTTGGTGGTATTGTCCAATATCTTGAAATGTCATGCTCTACTTTGGAGAAGGATACATTCCTTTCAGGGGCAAAAAAACTTCTGGCACGGCTACATTCCATTATTTCCTCATCTCTCAAATCAATATTTGAGTTCGATTTTATTTTCATCGAGCAAAGTCGCTCTATTTTTTCCTGTGTGCTTCCTGCCATCATGGGCAAATCAAATTTACTCTTTTTTCTTTCGCTTTCACTTCCTTTTGGGAAACTGGAATCTTTTGGCTTCATACCCGACACTGATGATGATGATGCTGTTGTTATTGCTTTAGAATGCTTAGATGTTGTTATTGTTGCTGCTGCTGCTATTATGGGCGGTGGTTGCTTTTCCTTCTCTGGACTCTTTCGATCATCCTTCCCAGATGACAATGTAATCCGATTAGTTCCATTTCCCTGCTTTCGTTCGCTTCCCTCCCGAATCAATTTTCGTGCTGTAGAATTGAAACCCTGTTGTTTTGTTGTTCCAGTTGCACTTGTTGCCGTTGTGCCCTCAGTTCCTCCCACCTTCTTTATGACTGTAAGATTCCTTATTCCTGACGACTCTCCACTTGCCGTAAATTTCCCACTGGAGCCCATTGTTTTTTCGCAAGTCGATCCAGACTTTACAAAAGTTCCATGAATAGAGCTATTATTATTATTAAGGCTGCTGCTCGATATAGGTATTACTGATGACAGACCACTTCCCGGAGATGCGGGTCGTGATGTGTGTGGAGATAAGCAACTTGCATGGCGAGATGCTACTGGTGAAACTTTGCTTACTTTATGAACTTTTACTCCAGCAGAATTTCCCGTTCCAAAAATTACACTTGTGCTGTTGCCACTTGATGATGGATCAATAGAAGAGGAAGAATCTATCAATTTGGATTTTATTTTTCTTGGTGGCTTGACCGGAGTAGTCCCATTTGCAGTTCCATTAGTTCCCACTGAACTGCCATTTGTTCTCTTGTTATTGTTTAAACCGGTAATGGTACGACAATTATTGTTGTCTACAGACACCTTGTCAGATATTTTTACGGACTTTGTTTTTGTGCTTGCTGCAGAGTGAGAAGCTGGAAGTGTTGTACTACGCACTAAGTGCTTTCCATTAGTATCTTTCTTCAATCCTGACTTTTTTCCCTCATTACCAGCTCCATTGTCTTTTCTCCTTCTAAAAGCACTTGAAGAAGGGGCTGTTTTCACTACTTCTAATTTAATTGACAGTCGATGAGAGCTTTGCATTGCCTTTTTAACCTCGCGTGGAGATAGCAGCTCTGGCGACGACACTCTCAACTTTTCCACACTTGTCTCTCGAGATCTTACTGGGATTGAAGAGGACCCTGCACGACGTATTTGACTTGATGATCGTACCGTATGAATGATTCTAGACGCGTCTACTCCTGAAATACCATACCTACTTCTGAATGAAGCGTCAGGACGAGGAGTCAAATCAGAGTTGGAACGCCTGATTTTCTCTTGTATCCTTTCTTGCAGCAGTGCCACAGTCGAGTTTGGTGGTGGGCTTTTGCAAACAGGACTTCCAGATCGATTAGTTAGTTGGAGATCCAGATCTTCCCCTACCAACACTCGATGAGGACTTCTTCAATTCACCAAAGGATGGCATACTTCTCACTCTCACCCGAAGACGATTGAGCCAAGACTCTATAGAGATTTGCAATGATGGAAAATGCATGATTGAGAAATGGTTATGCTGACGACACCTGACACAAAAAATCTAAAGTGTTTGATAGCCAACAACTACTACTAGAACCCTTCACCGTGAAAGAGAAAGTCAATGAATTCAAGATTTCAAAATTTTACTTTACCCCAATCGAAATTCTAGAACGGCCATGAGATGTATGTTGATAATGATAGCTATGCATACGGTACGCATATGTACGTGAATGAAATAGTTTTTTTAGCAGGTCTAACCAGCATGGCCAGTTTCAATGCACGGCAGCAGGACACCTGAAAAGTTTTGACGGAAGTGCAAAAGGAATTTTACAGAGAAGAATGATTTTGAGTGCATGTAGCGAAAAGAATGGTGCAAAATGACTAAAAAAATACCTACTACATTCGATTTTTACAAGATGGGTACATAAATCAGTTTAGAAAATTGGATATTTTTTTGAAGAAGATGGTACATGATGGTCTTAAATGACACTGAATGGCAAAACAATACAATTTGTTCCACCTGACAATTTGTCAGTAAAAGTCGCGTCAACTTTAGTTTCACTCTCAACTTCAAAAACACACGATTCGTATTTATATATTTTTCTCAATTTGAGGAGTTACAAAATGAAAGGTTAAGCTGTAGGTTTTAACAAGACAACTTTTACTTTTTGCAAAAGTTTAAATTTTAGATTTTGTAAGTGGCTGTATGTTAGTTTTTTGTTATTACAAGATGGGTACATAAATCAGTTTAGAAAATTGGATATTTTTTTGAAGAAGATGGTACATGATGGTCTTAAATGACACTGAATGGTAAAACAATACAATTTGTTCCACCTGACAATTTGTCAGTAAAATTCGTGTCAACTTTGGCTTCACTCTCAACTTCAGAAACACACGATTCGTATTTATATATTTTTCTCAATTTGAGAAGTTATAAAATGAAATGTTAAGCTGTAGGTTTTTAACAAGACAACTTTTACTTTTTGCAAAAGTTTAAATTTTAGATTTTGTAAGTGGCTGCATGTTAG
This sequence comes from Homidia socia, assembly GCA_036850745.1. Taxonomy (NCBI): domain Eukaryota; kingdom Metazoa; phylum Arthropoda; class Collembola; order Entomobryomorpha; family Entomobryidae; genus Homidia; species Homidia socia. The sequence goes on along the minus strand of JAANSP010001912.1, from coordinate 8,585 downwards.
TTTTTTGTTATTTATTCTAATAATTATTTCAAATTTAGTTTTCCAGACTGACGGCCGTACCCATTATTTTGACAGAACTTATCCCAATAAAGTCACTATATACTTTTTATTACTGTTTAGTAGTAGCACACAAACATGGTAACATACCAATTAAACACCTTTACCATCCATCCGCCAATCCCGTTTAGTATACTAGGATTATTACCTCAATGTTAAAATACAAGCTTTTTAACAAGACAACTTTTACTTTTTGCAAAAGTTTAAATTTTAGATTTTGTAAGTGGCTGTATGTTAGTTTTTTGTTATTTATTCTAATAATTATTTCAAATTTAGTTTTCCAGACTGACGGCCGTACCCATTATTTTGACAAAACTTATCCCAATAATGTCACTATATACTGTATATTACTGTTTAGTAGTAGCACACAAACATGGTAACATACATACCAATTAAACACCTTTACCATCCATCCGCCAATCCCGTTTAGTATACTAGGATTATTACCTCAATGTTAAAATACAAGCGATTACTACTACGGATAATAAATGACAACCAAATCCACACCAAAAGCTCCTTTCTAAAAGCGTATTAAGCAATAATAAAAAATATAAAGCTCCTCAATCCCAGATTTCCTGTAAGGGTACTAGAGAGATTAACTGTTGTAGTAGCGGTAAACGTAAGAGTTTTCATTTATCTAAAGTGTGCACTGAAATACACACTGAAAAAGTGCATTTGTGGTGCAAAAGTGGTGGTAAGTATACAACAAAGCTTTTTAAATGATTTGACAGCAAATTCAGTCGTAAACTTTGCCTACAAAATCCAAATAGAAAAGTTTTCCTATCGTGTCCAAAAACAGACAGCTAAAGGCAAACTAATCTAGAGAGATGTCAAAATTTTATTACTTATTACCTTTTGGTCGTTCTGGAGCCGGTTTTCTAAGGCCCTTGAGGGGAACTTCCCCTCCCTTCTGAATATCTACGTACAGCTGTCGTTGTTCAGCTGGGCTAAGTGGTGGTGGAGGAGGTGACTTTATTCCCCTGAATTCAGCGTCGTCATCAACACGCTTTCTTATAATGAGATTTGAATCGCTTTCGTATCCCAAATCTCTAGAACCAAGAGCCCTTTAAGACAAATTTTATTTTAGATTACACAAATGTCTATTTTAAAGCAATCTGCAGGCTGCAATAATTGCTTGCATCGAATGAAAAAGGAGAAAGTACCATTGCAATGTAGGCTTATGTTTGCGAATCTCTTTTGCTATAACGCAAGAATTTCCAGGCGTGTAATCTTCAATGCGTCCAGGCGTGAAACGAACGCCTGAAGGAGGACAAGCTGTAGTTGGTGACAAGATTGAATTAGGCGTAGATGGACTTGGTGAAAAGCAGTCGACTGTCGACTCTGAGTATCTGTCACGAAGTTTTCTTCTGTCTAAGGTAGCGTATTTGTAAGCGTAGGTATCCGACTCGTAACCCTCAGGCTCCGAATAGTGTCCAGCACTGTGACCAGTTGGTTGACGAGGTCCTATACATCACGTAATAACAATGTAATTTCATTATTCGTTACGGTCAAACTTGACTACTCCTAAATTTAATTTACTTTCAACACTAAAATGTCTCTACGTTATTTCAAAAATCCTAACAACATGCTAATTGCAACCTGCGGGGTCAGTAATAAAAAAGTAATGATGCAGGTAGATTAGTTTGTTACCGCTGTCAAGAAAATAACACAAGAAAGTCGTTAATGACGGTTTATATAAAGAATATTTTTTAAGTATAAAAGAGAACTAAAATGTATGTTTAAACCAGGGGAATACACGAAACACAAATCACCTTTGCGTTTGTACTTCACTGTCATAAAATCTGATTCCGTAGATTTTCCGGTATTGATTGATTACAAATATCATGGAGAGCATTTTCAGGGTTCGGGGAAAGGTTCATTGATTCGTTAAATCATCATGTACAAAAACAAAAATAACACGAATATTTTAAACAATTATTATTATAATTTTTAAGATCAACAATTTTTTTACATTCAGTGTGCATTAATAGCAACTAGTTTTATGGTATGGAGTTGGGTGGTGGTGCAATTTCAAAATGCAGTCAGACAGAGTCTTAGTTTTTGGGGAATATTTTGGAGAGCAAAAATCGAATATTTTAAACAAATTATTATTATAATTTTTAAGATCAACAATATTTTTACATTCAGTGTGCATTAATAGCAACTAGTTTTATGGTATGGAGTTGGGTGGTGGTGCAATTTCAAAATGCAGTCAGACAGAGTCTTAGTTTTTGGGGAATATTTTGGTGAGCAAAAATTTAATTTTTCAAATTATCATTTATTTTTATACATTTTTCAACATACCTCTTCTGTGTGGTCTTTCCACATGCAGTGACTCATACATTCGTTTGTACCATTGGTGCTGTTGCTCACTCCGGATTTGCCTAAAAATAAAATAGTCATTTTTGTTGTTTTATTATTTTTATAAATCATACATAAAAATATAACTATATGAAAATTGATCTAACCGGTTTTGTGGCAATTGGAACGCCTTCAGGGGTGGTTGGACCAATTCCTTCAAATTCTATCGCTCCTCCTTCGGTTACACGTCTGCCATTTATATGACGTCCTACAAGATTGGTGACAAAAATACACAATTATAATTAACTTGAAAACAAAACTGTTTAAAAATAATTTTAAAAAATTTATATGCCCAACCTGTGATATTTTGTGAGTCTAAATCCAACGTGAGTCCAACTGTTGCTGAATTTTGTCGGGATGTGGAATTTTCCAAATTCGACAATGTTCTTCTTCCAGGAGAGCTTTGTTGCTTTTCTAGGTAATGAGCACCTTTTGGCAACTGTCCTTCTGCAAATGGCAAATTGTGAACTTTAACATTACTTTTCATAAAAAAGATTTTTATTGCCCTAAATTATGATTAACATTATCATCAAACTACTACTACAAGTTTAAGTTTTATTCTCCAAAGCCACCAGGACTGACAAGCCATAAAACGGAGGCCGAGATCTCATTTACAAAAATATTGAAAACAACCCATCATTAAATTACATGCATGATGTTTTTTTATTCCACTCTGATTTTAAAAGAAAAACTTGTTTAGAAAAGTTTTTACAAATCACTGACAATTTGAGATTTGAGTGATTGCCAATTTTATTTCGCTTTTTCTGTGATTCATTCCGGAAATGTCAATCATTTTCACTATACAATATTTATCATTCATTACGTCTGCAATACACTGACTTTTTCAATTTCATCTTTTATGCTGCTGAATGTCACACATGTTTCTTGTTTAACTTTATTGCTCCTTTCAATTTGAATTCTATATTATAGAGAGGCCAAATAAATTCAATTTGGAGAAGCCAGTGAATCAGATACTCGGTAATGCTGCAAAGAATCCGTAAATTCTCAAGTATTTTTTGAAATAATAAAAAAGTTTTTCATGCACGTGCTTGCAAACGGATTTTTTTTCAAATAAATGTACTTTGACTTTCCATACCGATTACCCATTTAAAAAAAGAAATTTATATACATATATTTATTATATGAAACCGCAAATCATGATGACTGGCTCACTCATTATAAAATCAATCTTACCTCTGGCCTTTTGAAGAAGGGTGACTGTTGGGCTTTGGTATTTTGGCAAGCTTACAGTTGACTGACTACTTTGACTTTGCGTGACTACACTAATGGATCCAGACGAGGTCTGATAAACGGAATCCGATCGACTTGAGTTATCGTTTTGTTCTGGACTGCTGACAATTTCTTTCTGCTGGCTAAGCAAATTCTGATCCGACAATGACGCACTTGATTGTAACACGGGCTGTTGATGGGATTGCTGTTGAGGTTGTCTTGTGGGTAGTTGCGGAGAGGAACTTGAACGATCCTAAAAATTCAAAACACCCAAATGCGTTATAAATAACTATAACAGATTGGTAAATTTTAAATACAGAATAAATGAGTAGCCAATAGCCATTATTTGCTCACTAAAGACAATGTCCGTGGAGTAGAGCTCTTTGGAGAACCAGGCACATTAAAATTCACAGGCCGAAATTTCCTTTGACTTGAAGGACTAGGGGCATTTGGAGGTGTCCAAACGGGAGGAATGGATGCACCCTCTTCCAAGTTTGGCAAGTCAGTACAGCTACTACTACTGGCTACTACAACATTGGTCACTGGCTGCCTTGCTGGACTAGCTGGTTGCTGTTGTTGTTTCTGCTGTTGTTGGATTTCTGCATTTGTGCTACCTGGTGCCCATACGCCTAATGTTGAGTTCACACCGTGAGAAGTTCAAACAAAACAGCAAAAGAAACCAATTATTATTACGACAACCACAACAACAGGTTTCATGAAAGCACTTTTCATTTCCTGGATTCAAGCCATGTACACACACAATGAAACGGAAAGTGTAATATTAATTCCATATCACGTAACAGCTTGATAGAAAATTACACTAGTATGGTTATTCATACAAAAATATTGCAATTTACAATTTAGCAAAACAGGTAGGCGACTACCGAGAGACTGAAATAAATAAATACATAAAAAATAGGAGAAAGAAGCGGAGGAGCAGACAATGACTTTTTGCTCCATGCAGCATGCATGTTTGTACATACCAAACTTTTCTACAAACACACGCACCACACAATACAGAACATTGTATGCAACAACAATGCACAGAGGTAAAAAGTCAATTTACTGCAAAATGATCAGCTAGCTACAAAATAATAATGAGCAATGTTCAATTATTAATCTACCTAGAATTCTACAACAACACCTCTCCTATGTTCCCATCACATGCAAGGGACGTTTTCAATGCAAATCGTGTGCATGTGCTACGCGGAGAGAACAACCAATAGTGAAATGAATGGCTACAAATTTCATTCTGAGAACAAAACGGTGAATGGTGAATGAGCACGGTCGGTCGTGGGGAATTACGTAGGCGAGTAATTTTGTAAATAATAAAAAATGAAATAGCATGTAAGTGGACAGCTTCTGGATGGAAAGGACATGTCGCACTTATTTTTACTACCTAAAATAATGTATTAATAGCTAATATTATTTGGGTGTATAATTTTGGTAACAAAAATAACACTCAGTTTTTTGTACCAAAAATGTATACAGAGTTGTGATTATGACGTACGTCCTCCCTCAACAATCAGTTTCCACTGCACCTGTGTAGTTCATTCTTTGACTATTATTATTACCGATGTCATGAAACGCTTGTTCACATTCCCGTAATAAAGAATACGGCATTGTGAACAGCGTTGTAAAAATCAAAATACAATGCAATGCAACGAAAACAAAGATATTCACTTTCGTTGTGCTTCTGGTACCAACCTTCATATTTCAGGGATTTGGCAGTCAGCGTAGAAATTTAATATAAATTATATATGTATTTCATAACAAAATAATGAAAACATGCTACGGTCATGTATTAAATATATACGTGCCTATACCTACATGTAAAAGTGTTATAAAAGTCAAATATACTCAGGAGAGCAGTAAGAAATATAAGGTAAGGTTGATAAACGAGTATGGGCACATAAAATTCATCCCTTGACTTCCGTTGCCGTAAGCTATAAAAAGCAGTCAGTACCTGTATTATCTTATACACTGGACCAACTGCTGGCGGTGTAGGAGTCAATTTTTGATCAGGATAAAACAGTATACGCAACAGTCTACTTGAAGAGTAGAGAGCAAATGTAGTAGCAACAAGTTGTCAGGCTTAAACTTGAAACAAGCAATAAGAAAAGCTCATGATGATCCCAACATTGCAGTAATAGTATAGTTTTAAGTAATAGGCTACCCCATATTTTCTGTTTTTATGCTGATACAATTTTTGAAGGTAGGAAAAAGAAATTGTTGGTCCAAGCGAAACACCTACGCACCCCTTTGTTTCAGTTGCATAACCTGTAATGTGGATGCGTGCATTGCCATTGTATGTAAAAATGTCTTTTTATATTGCTTCTGTTTCTTTGTAAAATAAAAGGATATTAACTTCCAGTTCCAGAAGACAAAAAATAATATGCGTGCATTGCCATTGTATGTAAAAATGTCTTTTTATATTGCTTCTGTTTCTTTGTAAAATAAAAGGATATTAACTTCCAGTTCCAGAAGACAAAAAAATAAATAAAATGATTGCATGTTTATAAAAATTTATATGTACAGTGTGGGTTGTAGAATCTTAAGATGTCATGCAAGCAACAGAAACGAAACGAATAATAAAATGCAGCGATGGGGGAGTTGAATAGATAGTACCAAGCAGATAAAGAAACACTTTATGTGTTTTGAAGAAACGGCGGTATTAGTAGAGCCCAAGGTATTGAAGAGCGTGGGAATTTTTCATAGAGCGAATAAAAAGCTAAAACAGTTTCTGGACCAGTTTTGTAAGAATTTTTACAGGATATGATATGACTTTAACGAAACATGTACAAACAGCCATAGTTTCAATCCTCCATACATACAACTTTGGACAAGTTTTGCTTGTATCTTTTCATCTTAAGAGAGTGTGGAATTACATTTTCCCAAACACAATTTTTAAATCATTCTGGTAGTTACTATTTTTATTATACTTTATTGACTAAAATGTTATGATATGCATGAAAGTACGATTCGTATGCTTACGAGTCATGATGATGTTCATTTTTGGTCACGACTATTTCAATGCATTATTTTTTTAATGAAAGCCGTGTTAGTACTTTACACAATTTGTAAATGTTCCCCTAACTAAATCATTAAATGGTTGTTCATCTTAAGAGAGTGTGGGATTACATTTTCCCAAACACAATTTTTCAATCATTCTGGTAGTTACTATTTTTATTATACTTTATTTTGGGTAAAATGTTATGATATGCATGAAAGTACGATTCGTATGCTTACGAGTCATGATGATGATGGTCACTTTTGGTCACGACTATTTCAATGCATTATTTTTAATGAAAGCCGTGTTAGTACTTTACACAATTTGTAAATGTTCCCCTAACTAAATCATTAAATGGTTGTACCAATTGAATTGGAAATACTCATTTCTGTAGAACATTTTTGTAGATTTTAATCCACAAAACTTTATCAACCAAGAAGGGAGCTGCAAATTTGGGTCTGACAATTACTAATTGAATTGGAAATACTCATTTCTGTAGAACATTTTTGTAGATTTTAATCCACAAAACTTTATCAACCAAGAAGGGAGCTGCAAATTTGGGTCTGACAATTCCCACCGATTTTGTTGTAATAATCAAGAACGACTGGTAAATGTGTTATTATAGACTATTAGACAACGATCAAATAGAAGCGTAACAGGTAGGCGTATTCTCATTTTGAGAGCAGTATTTCCGTTATCCAAAGAGCATTTACATCATTGCAAGGACTTATCGTTAGATGTGCATAAAATATAAAATCCTTACTAATCCTATATGTATATCTATAGCTGGCTAATGAGTAAGTTGGCTACATGTATGGCTTTTTTCATAACAACAAACGTAAAATGCACATTATTTTTATGCATTTACCAAACAGCCGCGAATGTATCACCCTATCACCTATATTCATAGGTAAGCAATTTTTACACAACAGAACGTGCATTTCAATAACAGGATCAGGAGTAACACCCAGCCATGCAATGAAACTAGAGCTTCAAGATTATAATCTCTCAAAACAAAAGTATACGTAGTATATAGTATTTATATCTGTCTATCTGTTGTCTAACAATAATGTAGTAATGAATTGTTGCATGGTGTGGCTAGACTGGATAAGGCTAATTACATAACACGTTGGAGCATCACTAAATATTTTGCTGAAACAAATCTTTTGAATTTAAAATGCAAGCAAGTTGTGTACTTGATTAGTTCTTTTGTTGATCTAACCTAAAAAATCGAGGTATTAGAGTGTTCTGCTACTGATGATGATGGGATGTGTTCCAATTATTACACAAGTTTGGCGCTCAGTTTTACTCGCAATTTTAATACAATGTTCCATCAAGCTGATGCCAAAACGGTAATCGCTGTTATTTAAGATCCTTTAGTAAACATAACATTTTGATCTCAATTGAAGTGTTTCAGTTTGGCAGCTTCATATCTTGCCAAAGCCATGCCAATGTTTTGTCTAACATCAAAATTGTAACATGTGTTTTGATTATTTTGAAAATGTCCTCTCCTCTTTGTGTTTAAAACCCCCTTTTACTTTTTTTGTAAATAAACAGCTTAAGCTGGCGAAATAAAGGTGCAATTGAGTCAAAACTTGAGACTTACTTCATGACAGAGTTTTTCGTAAATAGCACGTAACTGTTTATTCTGGCAAACAAATTGTGCTAGCTAGCCTATCTTTGATCTTGTTCTCTGACAGTATCATTGTTTCCACATAATTAATACACCTATGTAATGCATCTCTGTCATTTTAAACGTTTAACGTTCAATTTCACTATCAAACCATTTATTTCACATAAAATATGATTCCTTTAAGTAATAATAAAATGACCCCTAATACCAGCACCTGTTTTGAAAAACATACCTCCCAAACTGAATTCGTAATGTGAAAATTGCATGGCACGCCCTTGGAACAGTTGTCTCTTT
>JAANSP010001911.1:0-13982 GCA_036850745.1 Homidia socia | reverse complement strand
TTCTTACTTGCGAAACAGTAAATGTAAAAGTTTCCAACTTGAGTAATTTTGTTGGATCAGCGTACCTTTCCTGGTATTGCAGTATTTCTATCCCAGAATGAAAAGGTTTCTTTCCAGAATGCAGTATTATGTTAATATGCTCAGAAGTATAACGTGTCCTGACGCTCTTGGGAATATCGACTGCAAGCAAAAATGATTTGAAGAAACATAAAAATGAGTTCAAGTAGTAGTTTTTTACTAACCCAAGATTTGAATATTACCTTCTTTTAACATGGCTAAAACTGTCTTGCAATTTATGGATCTGTCGTAGGCGTTCTCTTCAGAAATCAGTTTAGCAGTAACAAGCTTAAGAATTTCTCCACTGAATTCCTTTAGCCGTGTTAAGTTTGGATTTGAACATGGATTGCAATAATGGGTTAAAATTATACAGTGTAAGAAACGTTGCAAAATCCGGTTTGATCTTTCGTTAGTGTCATCAGAAAATGCGATGGGGGAAAAGGCAAATGACAAGAACTGTTGCTTGAAGTAAAAAACTTGAGATGCATCTTTCAACCTAAAAAAAGAAAAGTAGGTAGTCAGGTATCATTGGGAAATGGATGGTATATTGCATTGTCCAATATTTAAAACAGTATTGAAATTCTCTTACCACAATAAATAACAATTTAGTGGAAGTATGTTATACACAGAATCCATAAGGTACAGCAGCTCTAAACAAGGATACTCGAACTAAAATTGGCATGTTTAAATTAATTTCAATTCAACATTCATGTTGTTTTTTCAGCATTTTAAATGAGCTATTTTTACGTGCAACAGCAAGACGTATACATATTTGGGGTAACCTACTTCGTCCGTAAAATATCGTCCAATTCGATTCCTATTCAGCTTGAAACATTCCAACGCACTTTCCGCAAATTTTAAAACCTTTCCAACATAATTTTAATTCTCTTACCACAATAAATAACAATTTAGTGGAAGTATGTTATACACAGAATCCATAAGGTACAGCAGCTCTAAACAAGGATACTCGAACTAAAATTGGCATAATAATAATGTTTAAATTAATTTCAATTCAACATTCATGTTGTTTTTTCAGCATTTTAAATGAGCAAAAACGTTACATGCGACAGCAAGTAACATATTTGGGGTAACCTACTTCGTCCGTAAAATATCGTCCAATTCGATTCCTATTCAGCTTGAAACATTCCAACGCACTTTCCGCAAATTTTAAAACCTTCCCAACATAATTTAGATTCTCTTGTGACAAAAGAAACAGACCCTCAAAATCTTGATTGTCTTCCAACAACGTGTTTTCACTCCACACTATTGAGTCCCGCTTTGTTGAAGCAGAGGACAAGTTTGTAAATGAATTTAACAAGTGTCTAGGCCGCAGCTCTTGCAAATCTTCATCCCCTCGTAACTTGTCATCTTCAGTAATCAATTTCTCACGTAAACACTTTACCACAAACACAGGTAGATAATCATTTCTAACTACATACGGAATTTTTGCCCGTTCTGCTTCCATTTTCTGAAATAAGTATTCCTCCCTGCATTCAACATTATTGTTGGAGTGCATTGTTACGCACTAAAAAAGTAACGTACAAAGTAAATTAATTTAAAACACCAAATATTTCCTGACAGGACAGAGCTTTGTTTATTTTTTACTTTCTCAGGTTTATAAAAGCACATGTCTTGAAAAATGCATTTTGCTCCAATGATCGCCGTTTGTCCATCTAGACATTCTCAGCTGAGGAATTGTACACTACAGCTGTGCATATGCATTCAGGGAAGTTTGAAGCTAGTACAAAAGCATCGAAAACCCCAATCCTAAACACACTCTGATAAGCACTTTTGCAAAACAATAACAAAATCACCGTATTGTTGTGGGCCTGCAAGGCAAGACTGTAACCGTTTGCAGTTAGTAAATGTGTTTAGGTTAGTAATCAGTGAAAAGTTTTACTAAGAATCAAAGTGGGTCACTGGAAGGCCCTGTAATTTTCTGCACAATTATTGCCTGGTTGTGGTGATTTACTACAACAGTTTAAATAATAAAAAACATACACCATGTCTTATTTGCAAACGCAGTTAGTGCCACATGTGCGCAAAGTATGCAGTTTGTATAAAAGAGCTTTGCGTAACGCAGAAGGATTTGCAATGCATCGGTAAGATTTTTAAGATTTTTTTAATTACAATTGTATGATATAATAGTTTTACACATAGTTTCAAGTTTCTTTATTCATTCATGACCCCAGACAAGTCAGTTGGCAGGAGCATCAAACAAATAATATTTATACAAGACTTGGTAAAACTTCATTTGTGAAACTTTTCTACGTTCATAAAATCATAATACATGATAGAGTATGGCATAATATAATAGCGAGCAAGCTGGACAATACAATTATTAAAATCCAAGAGAATTGTTTAACAAAAAAATAATATAGTCGTGGTCATAAAATATTTAACCTAATATTTTAAGTGTATCTGTCAGTTGCCCAACAATTCCTACGTCTTTATCTTTCACTGTTGTTTGATTTGCTGTCGGAGACGCTCCATAGGTTTGTGGCCACGTTGTTGGCTTTTCTACTTGAACTATTCTGGCTGCCGATTTTTTCTTTGGTCTTCGCTGGGCAATTTCTCTGTAACTACTATGTCCATGTCCACCTCCACCATGACCAGTATTTATAACGATAACACCATCATCGCCGCCACCCTTTCCTTTCTTTCCCCCTCCTCCATTTCCTACCACGAGAACTTGCGAGCCACCACCACCCCACCCCCCGCCATGTCCTCCTCCATGTCCACCTCCGCCTACTATGGTCACTCCATCGTCATCTCCATAACCGTCGTCATCTCCGTAAGTAGAAACTGAGCTCCCGCTATGGCCATAACTTCCACTAGAGCCTTCTCCCCCTCCTCCATGTCCTCCTCCCCCATGTCCTCCTCCCCCATGTCCTCCTCCCCATCCACCCCCGTGACTGCCACCTCCATGGCTGTTTCCAATCACGATTATATCACTTTCTCCGCCCTTTTTCCCTTTTCCTTTCTGGTCAGTGATAATTATGGTATTTGCTCCACCACCACCGTGCCCTATTAATTTTGAATAAATTTAATCATCACGTCACGTAATAATCCTTACGTCTGTCTACCATATAATCTCATAATAAGATTTTACCTCCTCCTCCCCAGCCATGGCCGCCGGAACCATGACCCTGGTTTCCTATGACCAATATTGTATCTTCATTTCCCTTCTTCCCTTTTCCGTCAGTAATTATAATGGTATTACTACCTCCATGACCTCCTCCTCCTTTTCCATGGCCCCCTCCTCCATGTCCACCTCCTTTCCCATGACCCCCTCCTCCGTGTCCGCCTCCAGATGTTGATGTGTTGACTACAATTATATCATCATCATCGCCGCCTTTTTTCATACCTTTTTTCCATGCTTTGTAACGAGCTTTCATCTTTTTAAAATATGACTTCATAGAGCCCATTAAACTTCCATCATCTTCATCATCCACAACGACAATAGAACTACCGTGCCCGGCACCCCCGTGGCCCCCTTTTCCACCTTGGGCTCCCCAACCGCCTTTTCCCCCATAGCCGCCATGCCCTCCCTTGGCTCCCCAACCTCCTGATCCGCCATAACCTCCCGATCCGCCGTAACCTGATTCAAACAGCAATTATTATCTATTAAAATAGGAAAGCCTTTGAAAGTAAATGTTAGTAGTTGGTATTTGGTATTGTTTAGTTTAAAAAATGCGTTCAGAACCCACGAACATAAATGCTGTACACTTGGAAAATGTCAATAATTAATTATTCCCTTCCATGTTCCCATAAACTTGCGACAATAATATATATAATGTACAAATTGAAAATATATACCTCATTCGCCCAACCCAATGTCATTCATTAGAGTTCCATTATTAAGTGAAACGTATCGTTTGAGAAGAATGTTATCCAATCACAATACTATTTTTTGAAAATTAGTTCAAGTTAGTTCTCTTAGTGTGTTCTCTTACTAAGAGTATTTTTTATAAAAGAACGTGAGTAATTAGTAAGACCCACGTTAATCATTTTAGCTCCTCTATAAATTGTGTTTTTACTAGAGTTGTGATTGTTGTAGTTAAAGTTAATACCTATGTACTTTTGAACTAACGACCTGTTTCCCCTATTCATATAAAAACTAGTATGTCGTGCCAACCTCCTCTCTTTCTTTTGTCGCTATGTAAGATTTGTTTAAGCCCACCTCCACCATGTCCGTGACCTCCTCCCCCATACCCGCCTCCTCCATGTCCTCCTCCGTGATAACCGTCGTGGCCGTATCCACCCTCATGCCCGCTGTCGTATCCGTGGCTTATCTCATACTTTTTTTCATATTTTTCTTTGTAACCTTTATAATGAGTGACATCCCCTCCATGCCCATATTTGTCATATCCTTTATCATAGCCATGACTGTCGCTGTCGCTGTATTTATGAATCCCAGGATCTGCTGATTTAGCGCCGTGATCATGAGCCTTATCGTAAGTTTGTGGGACAGAGCCATGGTGGCTGCTGTGGTCATTATTAGCGTATCCTGCTGAATGACTATGAACTGGTTTATCATAGGTTAGCGGAGTAGGGCTAAGATGGTTGTTGTTGTGGGCATTTGTGTACCCAGAATGACCTTGAGTATTATGAGCCTTATCATAAGTTTGTGGAGCAGCGCCAAGATGATTGTTGTGTGCATTTGTGTATCCTGAATTAGAACAGAGCGCACATGAAAGCAATGTCGTTATGATTTTTATAAAAATGAATCGCCACCTCCCCTTTTTTGACGTACCTTTTTCGTTCCCCTTTTCAACATAACCGTTTTCTTGTTCAGGGCTACTTCCTTCATACGGGCCTGCACCTGCAGAATTCCAAAGAGCACCACAACACCCTTCACCGTGAATCAATTGAGCATATGAACATGACCCGAGAAGCATGACCCACACAACAAACATTTCCTTCTACTTCACTTTATTTTTCCATTTTTCTTCAAGTTTGGCTTACCTTCTCCGTATTGCCCATAACCATTGTGCCCTCCAGTACTGTAGGACGTATGTTTGGTATGAGTAACTGAATACTTTTTCCCAGTATGATGTGCTTGCTCTTCCTCCCCTTTTTGACCTGTGCTGCCTTTAAAAAATCAAGAACACTTTTTAGTTTTCATCCTTTTGTCAAATAATGAGACATATTATATTGGTAAAATATGTGTGTAGCTGGAAAGGCTCGCAACGAGTCAACCAGAGAAAGTTTACTGTGTTCATTTTGACCACTACTAGTGGCAGCATGTCCATAAGCAGGCTCTGAATCTTCGTAATCCGGTGGATGGGGTAACATTGGATAAAGTGAAGGGTAGTGACTCTGACTAGGCAATTGCTGTCCAATTAAGGGAGCTTGATGTCTAATAATCCCATGAATTTGAACTTGTTTGGGTAGAGCTGGTAATGGAGGTTGATCACATCTTATTGCAATAATTAAACTGATGATTAGAGTATAGGCTGAAACATGCTTTGGAAACATTTTCAAGATCGAACAGCACCACTGTGCTGTCCTTTCACCTTGTCAGCCAAATTCCAGGATTTCGGACTGAAATAGCACTGGAAAATAAGTGGATGAGCAACACTTTTGGTACACTTCAAAATTATTCATTTAGACCTACAATAACGTTGTTACGAAGCACGAGAAAAGTGTCATTTTTGCCCAAGCACAATAACTTGATCCATTGCTGCTGCTTCTCACTGACCAAATCAAAGTGCATTTGAAAAAAGCGATGATGTATGATGCAGTATTTATATAAGCTTTTAAAAGCTTTCACATTAAAGTGAAAGTGAAAGCGATAGAATCGAAACGACAGAGTTTTATGCAATGAAATACAAATCATATTATATGCAAGGATTAACGCTATTGTTGTAACAATATAATGCTACAGTTTATACATACATGTGTGAATTGTTGCAAAAATTCTTTCAAACTCCTTTTTGGTACGTAACAACAACTGACGTGACGTCAAAGCGCTTTACATAATCGAGAAGGCTGGGGCAGCTTCCGTTTTCTTGCAATGAAGCTTCTCGTGCTCCTTTGTATTGACGAGTTTGTTTGTTTAACTTTACCTGTGTGTGTTGTGTACACAACAAGGGTCCTTAAATGTACAGAAACATACCTGTAAAACAGAATAATTTGAGGCTATCAAACGAGATTTTTTTCTCTCGAAATCGGCATTTACTCTTGCGTACACCAGAATGGTACACACACATTGTATGTGTTATAGGGTAGTATATCCTGAAAGTTTTAAATGGTTCACGTGTCTGAGCTGGCGTACTTTTTCCTCTGCACTGTTGTATTCGAAATTAAAGCTTTTACAATTTGCGAAACAATTGATGTCAATTACCTAAATGTTTTTGTCCATTTTAACCCAGTAAAAGTTCCAAAAGCTGAGATTATCTGTCTGTATTCTGTATATTAAAAGGTTAATATGGAATAATAAACATAACATTTATTTATAACATAGAAGTATATCTTCAGACGATGTGAGTAGATAAACGTTCAATTCATTCTAATACAGAGTTTTTAACTTTTTATATAGCAAACTGATTTGAGTGTATCGACGATTCACATTCACAATAATTGGACACTAAAATACTTAGGGGGAAAAGTGTAACATAAACATGACATGACCTTTCACTATAGTACAGTGATACAGAAAAAGTTATTATAATACAAAGACTAAAATATGTCCAAAGATATTTAGCTGTGTTGAGTTTAGAGTGGTTTCTCAAAGTGCCCCATTATTGGCCCATTACTTTGGCATCCGTTTTTTGACATTTTTATCTCTTTACATAACGCAATTAGTTAGGATCAAGTAGGTGAACATCAGAATTCTGATAATAGGAAATCTATAACAATTTTATAATACTAAAACTAAACAGTTATGTTAACGACCTTTTCAATTACAGACAGAGATTTCACTTTAAAGTCGGGTGTGCGACGTGACAATGACAATGCGCTTTTCATGATGTAGTGTATGGTGTATGTACAGGTTAATACATTTAAGCTCGTACGCAATACGCAATTCATCATTCATCATGATGCCTAGCCCAGGGTTGTATTGTTGCATGAAAATCTACCAACTCTATTGTAATTTGAATTATTAAGTCAGTATCTTAAATCATTCGTTACATATAATGACACATTATCTGCTAAATGTTTAAAGCAAAGTCCATACATTTACTTTCATTGTTAACCTGTTTAGTTTACAATGATAAATGAGAATCAGTTCTTAAAATAGCACTATAGCACGCGTAGACTTTTGCAACGCTAACTACCTGCTCGGTTCAAACATCAGGCTACTAAACTTTTAGAATGAAAATTAAAAGTTTTGTAAACTGCTTCATTCTGTGCATCTTTCTGTTCTTGACAATGATTCAATTTAACAAAACGTCGTGAAATGGCAATGACAGAGCAACTTTTTTTCAATTACTCGTGTAAACTTTTTTACATTGTTGTCCACATTTTTTGATTTTCTTATGGTGATTTCACTCGCCTTCTTGAACAACGTGTCTGTTTGCATTCAGACTGATTAAAAAAGTTGCTAGAAAAAGATAATGATTATATAAAGAAAAAAATACACAAGATATCGTGAGATGAGTGAAGTGAATCTAATTCAAAATAATCTTTGTTCCGTTTCCTTTCTAGGCATGAGTATCGATTCAATGCTGTTCTTATTCGATCCCGATTTGATGAAAATCGCAGCGAACTTGATATGCGCAAGGCTAAAGCTTTATTAGCTGCTGGTGAAGAGGAATTATTTAAATCTCAACATTGGCAGCCCCTAAAATGTAAGTTTTTTCAATATATACATATGTAATATGATGTTTTGGTAAATTATTGTTGAACGAAAGTTTTTGATCTGTTGGCATTTAAATACTGACTCTTGATTAAAGTTACACACTCTCCTGGTGGCGTGGCGTATGAAAGAGAAGTCATTCCCCCAGATTGGGTACTAGACTACTGGCATCCCGTTGAGAAAGCTCAGTATCCGGAATATTTCGCACGTCGTGAACAACGTAAGAAGGAGTATGTGGAAATGTGGGAAAAACAATACGGAAAACCAGATCCAAATGAGGAACATCACTAATGTTTTTCTTATCTTGTTTATAGTAAAAATCCTTTGAAATTTCAAAGCACTCTAATAATTAAAATATTATATGTACTAAAAATAGTTGGTTAGCCTTAGAGGCAGTGTAAAATGTAAAATAGTAGAATGGATGTCGTTGTAAATAATTTAAAGTCGAATAATATACGTTTCACAGCTACATCTATTCTGTGAAAATACACATGGTACATGTTTTGCGTAGCATCCAGACTATTGCGAAATGATGGGAATAAATGTAAAACGTATGCCTAAAATATTAATATAGATAGGGGGTATTGGTTCATTTGTTTATTTCTTTGATTTTTAATCAGGAAATTACATAAGAGTTATCTGAGTTATAATATGAAAATGCGAAATGCGCCGATACAAACTCTCTGCCTGTGTGGTCCATACCTGTCCATTGAATTCACGAGTTGAACACTAAATATTACTGGTTCAGGGTACACAGCAATTATTTTCCAACTACTTTTTCTTTTTATTGGAGTCCTGATCGTCTCCATCTTCTTGTACTATCTGACGGCCACAAAGATCTCTTGGGACACTGTCCCCACGTTCTGAATCAGAAGAATTCTCATCCTCTGAATTACTGGAATCGCTATAGGAGGCCAACCCAGGAAGTACCCCTATACACACGAGACTGCCTTTATAAGGTACACTTTGCACTAAATAATCTGAGTCAACTGCGCTCTCACTTTTACTTGTGATCACTGCGGAATTGGTAACAACGGACCCTGGCTTTTGGTCATCATCTACATTTAAAATACAAAGAAGACTTTGAAAGGATTGGAATATTAAAAACTTAACATTAAAGCAAAAAGTGTTTATTCACCATCAGTCCGTGGTTTCTTGGATGAACCTTCTTCGGCATTTGTATTTGAAGAAGCTGGGCTCTTTCTTTTGACGATTCCTGCCAATAGTTTGCTTTGAGGAGTCTTGCACGTACCTATAGAAGGAAGCTCCTCGTCGTAGGACTTGGGCTTTGTTGGCTTCTTTTCATTTTTAATCAATCCCAGCTCCTGCTGAATATGTTTGTTTAGCTCTTGTTCACGCAATTCTGCCATTTTGCTGCGAAATTCATTTAGCTCCTTCATTTCTTCAAGTTTCTTTTGACGTTCCAGATCCATTTTGGCTTTATCGACATACTCCAAGAAATCCGCCTCGTCGTCATCCAAACCTTTTACCAAGTTTTCTGCAACAAGTTTTAAATACATTACCAGTGTCAACTTGACTATAAAACAACTTGCCTGATTTTAGTAGTTGTTATAAGTGTTCCTTACTCAATTTATGAGCTTCTTCATACTCCTCCTGCTTTTTTACTTTTTGTTCCTGCAATCTATCGTATAAGGACCTGTTATCAGCCGCGGGTTCTTCAGGCGCCTCTGTGTAAACATAAATTAGGTATATAAAATCGCGTTTAAGACAAAAAGTATAACAGAGGCATTTAGTCTCCATTCATTGTTTCCATCAAATAGTCGAAATGGAAAAGTATTGTTTAAACTACCAAGTGTGGTCTTCCGGTTTTCTGACTTTGTCCCATTCTGCCTGTCGCAAGAGCTTCTTGGCTTCTATTTCGGACTCGGTGACAAATCCTGAGCTCATTTTTTCGACACGAGTGTATCTATTAAGAAACAAAAAGTGAAACAAAAGGTGAAGACTGAACGAGGTTGCTATATATTGCAATGTTATCCAATATTATTTTGTGCAGAATGTTTAAAACCAAAAATGACACATACCTTCAATACTGGCAACGGGTTATTTACAGAGTTGGTGCAAAACTGCAAAGTATATTGTTGTGAACTTGTGATGTGAGTAATGCGAATCACAACTTGTGATACGCGTGGCCCGTGTGGCAATGGCAATATTACCAAGTTTGATTGTTAATTAAATAATGTTTGCACACGAAAAAAAACTTGACCAACAATAATAATAATCAACTTATTCTGTCTCCTCTCTCCCTTCTCTGTGTAGCTCACCGTACTGCGTTCGAAAATGCACTGGGTAGTGTAGGTGCACTGTAGGTGCTTTTAAGAACACAAAAGGTCAAATAGAGTACACATATAAATTCCATTGCGCATAAACATAGCATTCCAGTAAACACAATCGCACGCCTCGTCATTTATCTACTATTTCAAATCAATAAAATGCTTCCGCTATTAGAAATAAATTAATTTAAAAAGATTAACTATTACAAGTTTACTGCTGCGTTCCGTGACTTCCGTGTTGTGTGCCACAGCACTAAAAAATGACTAAACTTGACTTCTTCATCATCTAATCTAAAAATGGTAAAATAGGCACTTATTCACAGAGAACCTTAGGCGAAGGGTACATCAGCTGTAGCTGTGTAGCAGACTAGCAGTAAATGACTTACTATGTTTGCTAATCGATGATTTGTAACAATTTGTTGATGATACAAACAAGAAGGTAATGTAATAGGCACTTTTTCACAGAACCTTAGACGAAGGGTACATCAGCTGTAGCTGTGTAGCAGACTAGCAGTAAATGACTTACTATGTTTGCTAATCGATGATTTGTAACAATTTGTTGATGATACAAACAAGGTAATGTTAATTAGTTAGTTGATGTACTGAACTTCTTTGACAGTTAAATACGTCAAATGTCACGGATGAAGGGAAACTGGTCATGGTCATTCTTCACTAAATCTTTGAGCCTGAGCCAGAGCAGCGGTCGGTCGGTCGAGCGGTCATCCACTCACTCACATGAAGCCTTATGATGACACGGTTAAAAACACTTCATGTTGAACAAGGTGTATTCTAAAAATAGCGGAAGATTCAAATAAATTTTGCGTGAGATGTGATGCGAAACATGATCATGTTTTTGTTTTGCCTGATGTTCTCTTTTTAAGATTTTGCTGTAATACTGTGAAATCCTGCGCAATTTCCTATTCTTGCGAGATGCATGAATGAATGAAACAAGATAATATTTTTTTGTTTATTTAGTGTTTTTGGAATAAATGCGTTTCTTCTCTACACTTCACTGCACCCTAGTAAAAAAGGAGACACGTAAACAAAGGGGAGCCTTCAGTGTGCTAGCTTATCCAAAGGATATATAATAATACAAGCATAAGCACTAATCAGATAAACTGGGGAACTTTTTATAAGGAAGTACATTGGTAAGTAATTAAATAAATATTTGTGTGTAATAAAAGTACTTTTAATTGGAATCCATTGATTAAAGACACCAGCACCAACATCTGTTGTGTAGCTTGTTTTTTCTGCAAATTAAGTACTGCCAAAAATATATTTCTAATGATACTTTAGCCAGACTTTTGACTTTTGCAAATGCAAAATTTTCTTTAAATTACTTTGGAAGGCATCTGGTGCTTGAAAGTGTTGAAGTTGATGGTCATTCATTACTCATTCTTCAATTCAAAGTATGTTTTGATTATTTTGTGAATTTTAAATTTTTATTTTTATTTAATCTTCTAGGTGCCTTTCTATTATACAAGTGTGATACTCTGACGTTAAATCCCACGCTAATCCTCTCCCGGTCCAGTTAATAACTCATTTTATTGTCTTCTATAATGCCACGAGGTAAGACACTGGAGATAATATGATGAGTACGAGGGTGATGAATGGCTAGAATCTTAGTTTAACAATTATTACAATATTTGCAGGAAAGTACGTAAACCACAAGGGCAGGGCGCGCCATTTTACCAGCCCTGAGGAGTTAGAACAAGAAAGAAAGAAGTTGGAGAACAAAAAGTGGAGAGTAAGTAATAAATATACCAGCTGATAATATGTAATAAAAAACATTGATCGTTAATTTGAAAATAGAACCAATAATATCAACATCGCAGTATGTTTACTTTATGATTGCCATTTTAACTATTCTATTCGGAATACTATTTGTCCCTTAGAAGAAGAAGGAAGGTGATGAAGAGGAATCCGCAGAAGAAGAGGAGGAAGAAGAAGAAGGTGCGGCTGGGGGGAAAGGCTCGGATGAGAGTTCCGAAGAAGACTCTGATGACGAAAAGGTACTCACTCTGATTATTGTATACTTGCACCCACTTTTTGCTAATGTTAACTGTCAACTGTAAAAGCACACTAATTTCTAATATTATTTTCTTTTTTTTACTAAAGCATAAAGCGAAAGGTGTTGAGGGACTTATCGAGATAGAAAATCCTAATCGTATAGTAAAAAAAGAGAAAAAGCTATCGAAATTGGGGATGGGAGAGCCTGCAGAAGGAGAAGAGGTGGCAAAACCAGAACTCTCTAGAAGAGAGCGAGAAGAACTTGAAAAGCAACGTGCCAAGGCTCATTATCAAAAGTTACATGCAGAGGGGAAAACAGAGCAAGCCAGAGCAGATCTAGCAAGGTTAATTTTTAAAAAATATAGTTTTTTATGTTAAGCATTATAGTTTATCAGTGTTTAAATTTTTAAATTTTAATGAGCACAAACAATATATTTGCCTTCAACTAGGTTGGCAATTATTTAGGAAACAAAGAGAAGAAGCTGCTGCGAAACGGGATGAAGAACGGAAAGCTAAGGAAGCAGCGCAAACTGCTAAAACCGCTGAAGTTGGCAAAGCACTTGGGAAAAAGTCATAATAATAATGCTTGTAGTTAAGTATGTGAAATAACTTACTTGTACAGCATTGCTCTACCTACGTTTTGTACTATAACGGATTGCCACTAAGCCACTATCTTCTTTGTACTGCATATTATTAAGATATGTATGGTTAGTT
Organism: Homidia socia; assembly: GCA_036850745.1. Classification (NCBI taxonomy): domain Eukaryota; kingdom Metazoa; phylum Arthropoda; class Collembola; order Entomobryomorpha; family Entomobryidae; genus Homidia; species Homidia socia. Next base: position 1,106 of record JAANSP010001911.1, on the reverse strand, counting down.
AATTATTTTCGATATATTTCAAGATTCACAATGGATCAAAAAAGTAAGCAAAAGCAAATACCGGATTCGTTGATTATGTTCACTTCAAGTTGATGAGACATATTCTTGATTTTTATAAGACGGTATTTTTGTTCACATTTTTCACTACACTGTGAAATTTGCCACGTGTGATTTATTAGCTTAAATGTCCTCACATTAATTATTAATAATAATTNTACACTGTGAAATTTGCCACGTGTGATTTATTAGCTTAAATGTCCTCACATTAATTATTAATAATAATTACAAATTGTGTATATAATATTATTTACATTCAATATGCGAAAAAAAATATTCAGTAAACCAAATTATGCATAATAAATTCGTTACCTTAAATTGTCAACTGTGCATGATATAGAATAGAATCTTTATTCGTTTGTTCCCATAAACAGCGTTTTCCAAAATTTCCAAGAACGCTGGACGATTTTACTTACGTTGGAAATGTTGGCATTTTTGGAAAATGATTTCCAAGTCGAATTTTTTGTTCTCTTGCGAAGAAGAACTGATAGAAAGCTACAACAGCTTGATGCGAAAGCAAGTAAATACGCTGCTGGAGTCGACGTAAAATATACAGGGGCATTTAGAGACTGAGACAACAGATGGAGGAGGCCGGAATCGCCGGAACCAGTTTTTAGAAAGTACATCAACAATTCAATTCTACATTACATGCCAGTTAGCATGTCATGGCCTAATGATTAACTGCTCTATTGTGATTTACGACTACGACAGTAATTATTTGTTGCTTATTTAGTTTGTGACCTTTGTGAACGATACCAAAACCCTAACCAAAACCAAAAACAATTTATCGTTATTGGCTTTATATCGTCATCTACTTGCACGATTTCCCTAAACTACAACTGATATTGATAAATTCCCATCGATCGAACCGTTTCATTGGACGTTATTTTGATTTCAATTAAGTCATCATGTCTGGAACTGAAGAAATGGCTGTTACCGATACTGGTAGTGTTGGCCATGTAGAGAACGGAAAGAACAAATTTGCATTGTTATGTACTCGGTGTCCATCGAAAATTCTTTGCCCTCAAAGTGGAGACTACGTAAAAGAG
>JAANSP010001910.1:0-13985 GCA_036850745.1 Homidia socia | reverse complement strand
GGTGAGTTAACATCTCTTTTAGGTTCTCCTCCCGGCCCTAGATGCAATTCTCAGATCCAGCCAATATGTAGTCCTGTCCACCAAAAGGGCACCGATCCATGAAAATCTAGGTTTGTCTTGTTTTTTATATCTAATAGGATCATTGTTTTTTTTCGACTGGCAGAATTCCTGCGGAATTCTGATTATCAAAAAAAATTCAATAAAGTAGTATCAGATCCAGCAGGGGTCATGGAGGATATCGAATTGAGAGAACCGGGATTGACCAGTTCACTTACAGTTGAAGAAGCACTGGCACAAGTGCTGAGAAATGCCCTATTCAGCGACGGACTGGCACGGGGTTTCAAAGAAAGTGTCAAAGCCCTGGATAGAAAACAGGCTCAACTCTGTGTATTATCCGAATCCTGTGAAGAAAAAGGATATGTTCAATTGATTGAGGCTCTTTGTAAAGAACGCTCTATTGATATGGTCAAGGTAAGCAACAGCAAGAAATTGGGGGAATGGGCAGGCCTCTGTGTAAGAAACAAGAATGGGGATGCCAAGAAAATTGTGGGTTGTTCGTGTGTAGTAGTCAAGGATACTGATGACCTTTCTACAGAAGGAATGCAAGTAGTTCGCGATCACATAAGACATGAATGATTTATTAATAAATTATTCTTCAGATGATTGTCCCGAGTCTCTATCAAATGCAAGATATGAACCTTTTCTTAGCTCGTCTCTTTTCTGTTGTTTGAGGTCGCGGATCTGGTGTGCTGATCGAAGCCGAATGTCATCCAAACTACTGTCCTTTGCCCATTCCAGAACCAAATGTCTTCCGTAAAGATGAGTGTGCTTCAGATTTTCAAAGGCACAATTGGCATCCCTCTCTGTTGAAAATTCGACAAATGCGAATCCCCGATGTCTTTTATCCATTCTAACAGGCAATCGGATTTTCCGAATTTCTCCAAATTGACGGAATAATTCCCTTATTTCTTTCAGAGTGGCCTCAAAAGGAACATTTCTAACCACTATTTTGGTTTGATTCGTGTCATTTAGGGGTTTCGGATGTGAAAAATTCAAGACAAGCAAATGTCCATTCAAAACCACGTTTTTTAGTTTGTCCTTGGCTGCCTGGGCATGTATGCTAGTCTGAAACTCTGCAAATCCATATCCCTGTGATACAAGAGCATCTTTTTTATGGTCTTTCTTTCTGCTAATCGTACATTTTACAAATCCAGGTGTATTTAGAAACACTTGTTCCAATTCGGATTCTGTAGTATTGAAGTTAAGATTTTTGACAAAAAGCGTGGGACTGGGCTCGCCATCATTTACTGGATTATCTGGTATTTTTACTAGCAGATTTGTTGGCAGATTTGCTGGCAGATTTACTGGCAGAATTCCCTCAGAATTCTGATTATCAAAATCAACAGGTTTATACTTGATCAATCCTTCAGGGACCCATTCTAGATATAACGGGACATGTTTGGATTTGCGGTACGCCAAGTTGGAAAACGCTCTCTTGGCTTCCACTGGCGATGAAAAGTCCACAATTGCCACTGTTCTTGTAGGTGGAATAATAATCTTGGAAACCAATCCATATTTTCCAAACAAGTCTGCCAATTCGGTTTCTTTGGTATCGTATGGTATGTTTTTGATCAGCATCATTGTTCGACTTCGGATCAGAGAATTCGTATTTTCCAGTTCTATGCCCTGTTCTTTGAAATATTGTTTGGTTTCGTTAATAATATGCGTCTCCGCCAATGCTACTCTTGTGGCCAAGTCATCCACCTGGTCGTCTAAAAAGTGGCTCTTACTGATTCCCAATTCTTTACTGATGTTATCTACAACGGCATTGCTGTTGATGAAAAACGTATTCCAATTTGTTGACAAAGTTGCATTTTTCTTTAGATCCATCAACTTTCTTTCCTTGTACGGTACCGGATCATCGTTGGATTCCACAACCCTTTTGGATTCACTTGGCTTCATGTAAAGAATTCTCCCTCCAAATATTTTTCCGTTCATGGACAAGTATGCTTCTATGGCATGTTCTGGATTATCAAAGGTGATGTACCCGAATCCTTTCGGTTGGTCTTGATCTGATAATGGTAGAAACAATTCTGAAATGGGACCATACTTTTCAAACACTTCTTTTAATTCTTGTTCACTACAACCAAATGGAAGATTCTTCAAAAATAATCTACATGTTTCCATGATTTGATTCACGCCCTGTTCCTGTTCTAAATTCACAACAGGTGGGTTGGCAAATTCAACAGTTATTTTTGACGTATGAACATACGTTTGGTTAAAATATTTGACAGCGTCTCGTGCCTCTCTCTCTTTTTCATATCCGATATAAGCAAATCGAGGGAACAACCCCTCCTTGGTTTTAACTAGCCGCACATCCGTAACGACTCCTTTTGACGAAAAATGTCTTTCAAGTTCCGAACCTGATATGGTTTTCGGAAGGTTCTTCACAATGATTCTAGATCCAGTCATGTCCAAAAATAAAAACCATGGACTAACGCAACATCTTTATGACTCACAAAGGCCTTTGGAGGATAGTGGAATTGGCAATTCCGGCACTGGAAATAGTTTCATCATCATTCAAAATTCGAGTGGGGTAGATTGTTTGGAGTCGAAATTCAATATGTGCCGAATTTGGGTCCTTTTCCATTATCAATTTGCGTATTGTATGGATGGAATCTGATGAATTAAATCTTTCAACAATTCTAGACCCATTTAGTAACCGGATTTGTACTGCAGGATTTGGATCATTTCGATTAGTGCAAAAACTCCGGGTTGGTTCTTGGTCAATGGTATTTGGACAGGTAATTCCCACCATATTTCCTGTACCTGAAAAGGGCGAGATGGGTTTCACAGGCTCTATATAGTCTTGAGTCATGTTGCTAGTGATTCTCAACTCGACTTGTTGTCCATATTGAACATTCAATTCTTTTATAGGAGCATGCCCATTATTGATGGCCTCCAACAATTTCTTGTTTTCCGGATTCGAGTAAGGTTTTAGATCTCCATCATCAATTGTGAACCCATTTCTCCAGAATGTAATGGTTCTGATAACAGCAGAATCGTTTCCATAGTCTAACTTGTTTAGATTATCTAGTGCTCTCTGACCGATTTTTGAGACTATATCATTCACATCAGAACCATGGACTTCAAGTCCGGAACGACCTCCACCAACAAAAAGGTTTTGAGAATCACTCTCTCTGTTCTTGATTGAATCCAAAGTAGCAATTCTGGGCTTTTGAGGATCCGAATTCATTTGTGCCAATCAGAGTGTTTGCGGTTTTGTTTCGGATTGTTTTGTACAATTGTTGAAAATTGATCATGTTGTATGTTTTCCTTTTGTGAAATAGGTCCTCACTCCATTTGGAATATGGACCAATATGATTGGAAATAAACCGTTTATTTTTGACTGGCACCTTGGTGATGGATAGCGATATTTTTCGCCCAAAGATTTTGAATATGTGGAGCTCTGAGAATGTGTCGTTGATTATGACTTTTCCAGTGTTTGGAAAGGGTCATTCTTCCAAATGGTTTTTGAGTCTGAGAAATCTTTTAGATGATACCATGGCCAAAACAAGGACACTAATTGAAATGTCGCCACTTTCAATCTGTCCGGATTCAACTCGATCAGTATGCAGTATAATCATAATAGGATCCAATTCAGCGGTTATAGAGGCCAGAAAAGTCATAATATTTTCTGAAATATACCAGGCAAGGAAACAGATCAGTCTACCTATTTCCTTGAATCCATTTTATGTGTATGTTAAACAAAAGATAGAGGAGCTTGGAGAATCTTTTGGAGTGTCTATCGAGTGGGATGATAAGGTAGTTGATACATATTCATTTGTGGTTATTGGAGGAAATAAGATGGTTGAAAAAGTAGCATTATTGACTTTGGTAATATTTGAAGAGATTCAAGATAGCAGAACGATTTCATTCCAATTTGATCCGATTGTGATCAGTGTTTTATCAGGAAGGTATAGAGCAGAGCTTGACAAACTATTGAAAGATATTCAGGTTACGGTATATTTACCTGGCTATTTTAGAATGGAATACGGTACAGATGAAACCAAGAATTCGATACCTAGTGATGTGGATTATGATGCAGAAATATACTTGACAGGAAAAAACGAGACAGAATTGGAGCAGGCTAGAAGTAGAATATACGAATATGTAGGTAAAAGACAAGGTACATTGATTTCACAGAATATTTCGGTATCCAGTCAAAAAGTCGACACACTAGTGAATGAACAGAGAGACATGATTAGGGATGTATGTTATGAAAATGGATGTTATGTTAGATTTGTATGGATAGACCAGCAAAAGACCAATTTAATTGTTTATTCCGATAATATTTATTCGATTGAAACGGTCCTCAAAATGCTTTGTAAATATGTTTACGAGAATCAATCGTTTGAAATGGTTTTGTCAAATGATACCAATATCAATATGAGTGAAATACAGGAATTGGCACGAATCCATCGTCTCGAAGTAGGGTATTCTGGGTGTCGGATAGAATTTCACGGGAAAAGCAAAAATCTAATCAAAAGTTTGGAGCAGGTGACAAGATCGTATTCAGGAACCGAGTTGTACAAACTCAACCATAACATTGTTCAAGCCAGGCTAAATATAGAGGCAGGGTTGGAAGATCGAGATTTCATTTGCGGGAAAAAGAATGGCAAGCTGAACAAGATTATGAAGACTACCAAAAGCAATATTAAAATGATCCCGCAGTTTGATTTGTCAATCAACATTGTAATAACCGGAAGAACCATTTATTCATGTATATGTAGTCATAAGATGATTGAAGACGAGCTTCCATCAAGCATTTCATTTTACATTCCTGAAAACCATCACAAAAGAATTATTGGGCATGGAGGAAAAAGCATTCAGAAAATCATGAAGACATTTGGAGTATATGTCAAGTTTCTGAACCAAGAAGAAATTCGACAGAAATATCCCAATAGTACAGATTTTTGTTCAAATGTATTGGTCAAAACCCCATCCAAGAACCTGGAATCATTAGAACAGATGAAATCAACATTGTTAGAGTTATCAGGAGAACCCGACCATACAATTGTCACTGAACAGGTGGAGATTCCCAATCGATTCCATGTATATATGGCGAGACAGGATTCCAGGCTAGATGAGCTTGGTAGAACCATCAAAATTTCGGTATGTTTTCCACCCGTGGAAGGGCATTGCAATTTCGTTCTAGTGAGAGGAAGCAATGACAAGATGAAATTGGCTAGACAATTCCTATTAAGAATGATTCCTGAATTTGTCCATCTTCAGATTCCAAACGTACAGGAGAGTTGGGATTTGTTGGAAAGCAAAGAATTTCACATGGAACGGGATCATATACTTGAGAATCGGGTTCATATTATAGGACCATCCATGTTTGCCAAAAGACATTATTATCAATCATACCAGCCATTTAACGTTGGGATTCCCAGTTACATTGTCATATCATTGGTATCCGAACAACAATATGAGAAGGGATTGGAATTGAGTGTGGACAGGCTTTTACAATTTTTCAGTCGATCAAATGTTCGAATCAATACAAGTATCAAGACATTGGAACCAAAAAGAGAACAAATAGACCCATTCAAATATTTTGGAAGTGTGCTTTTATCTTGCTCATCAACAAAAGATAATATCGGTTCAGGAATGTCACCAAAATTGTTATCATGTTCCACGATGTTTACCTTGGATTTTTGTAAGAACAAGAAATCCATGGCACCTATTGGAGAGGATAGGTCATCAGGCTCACAATTTGGATCACGATTTTCACTCGATGGATTAGGAATTACTGATGAGCAACAAAGGATCAAGAATGAATCACTCTTTATTTCTTCAATTAGTCCATGGATTTCTTCCCCAAAACACGGAGATATGGCAATTAGTGCAGATTCTGTCGAAGGATATTTTCTGTGACTGGTTTTTTTGTTTAATGCCATTAGTAACCGAAATACAGAAAGTTGCTCAGGTAACTAGGCCGGCGCCCTTGTTCAGTGCATCATCACTTGTTAACGGAGAAATCCAAAATATCAGTTTGACGGATTACCGTGGAAGATATTTGGTTCTGTTATTCTATCCACTTGATTTTACGTTTGTATGTCCTACGGAGATTATTGCATTTAATGATCGCCTGGATGAGTTTTCAGCGCTCAATACCGGTGTTATTCTCTGTTCGGTGGATTCCGTTTATTCACATTTGGCATGGACAATGGTTCCTAGAAAGCAGGGAGGTCTTGGAAATATCCGAATACCTATAATGTCTGATCTGACCAAAGAGATATCAAAGTCGTATGGGGTATTTTTAGAGGAAGGATATGCAGCAAGAGGAACATTCATCATTGATGGGAATGGAACTGTTAGAAACATTTCGATTAATGATCCGCCAGTTGGAAGATCAGTAGACGAAATAATTCGATTGGTCAAGGCATACCAACATACGGACAAACATGGAGATGTTTGCCCAGTCAACTGGACCGATGGTCAAGATACAATTATCGCCACATCAACTGATGCTCAGTCGTTCTTTGAAAAGAATTATGATGAATAAATGATTGGTGCAATGTTAGCGATTGAGAAGTATGTAAGGATCAACAACCCCTGCACGACATCGATATTTGGCAATGAGAAAAGACAAACCACACGTTAATATCGTTGTTATCGGACATGTTGATTCCGGAAAATCCACCACCACGGGGCATTTGATATACAAATGTGGAGGGATTGATCCTAGGACAGTTGAAAAATATGAAAAGGAAGCTGAACAAATGGGAAAAGGATCTTTCAAATACGCATGGGTTTTGGACAAATTAAAGGCCGAGAGAGAAAGAGGGATTACCATTGATATAGCTCTTCAGAAATTTGAAACACCCAAGCTTGATGTGACAGTGATTGATGCACCAGGACACCGAGACTTTATCAAGAATATGATCACAGGGACATCACAAGCCGATTGCGCTATTTTGGTAGTTGCAGCAGGAACAGGAGAATTCGAAGCCGGAATTTCCAAGAATGGACAAACTAGGGAGCACATCATCCTTGCCAATACATTGGGGGTTAAGCAGGTTATTGTAGCCGTCAACAAAATGGATTCGACAGAACCATTGTACTCTCAAGCCAGGTTTGATGAAATCAGCAAAGAGGTGAAGGCATTTATGAAAAAGTCGGGGTATAATCCCGATTCAATTCCATTTGTTCCCATATCCGGTTGGAAAGGAGATAACATGGTCGATGCATCAAGTTCAATGCCATGGTATAAGGGATACTCTTACCAACTCAAGGTTGGAGATAAGATGGTCAAAAAAGAAGGAAAAACATTATTGGATGCCATTGACGGTATTGAGCCACCACATCGGCCAGTAGATAAACCACTCCGACTACCATTACAGGATGTGTACAAGATTGGAGGAATTGGAACAGTTCCAGTTGGTAGAGTTGAGACGGGAGTGATCAAGCCAGGAATGACGGTGCTGTTTGCACCATCTATGGTCAAGTCTGAAGTCAAGTCTGTTGAGATGCATCACGAGCAACTGAAACAAGGAGAACCAGGAGATAACGTAGGATTCAATGTCAAAAATGTGTCGCTTAAGGACATCCGCCGGGGATTTGTCGCGTCAGATGCCAATGACAATCCAGCCAAAGAATGTGAGTCGTTTGTAGCGCAGGTCATTGTTTTGAACCATCCAGGGGAGATTTCCGTTGGATACACACCAGTACTGGATTGTCATACGGCACATATTGCCTGTAGGTTTAATGAAATCCGGGCCAAGCTTGATCGACGTACCAATAAGGAAATTGAAGCCAATCCCAAATCGATAAAGAACGGGGATGCAGCCATGGTTCAGTTAGTTCCAACAAAACCAATGTGTGTTGAGATATTTAGCGAATTTTCGCCTCTGGGACGATTTGCGATTCGAGACATGAAGCAAACTGTGGCTGTAGGAGTCATTAAAGAGGTCACCCATCGAGCATTGGGAGCCAAAGGATCTGAAGTCAAGAAGACGGGAAAGAAATAAATTGATTCGAATAAAATATCGTTTATTTTGATTTATGGAACGCCAACTTGAACAGCTTTAGCGTAGCTACTGCGTCCTCGAAGCTAGAGTGTCCTTTTGCTCCCTGTTGGATGAATTCGTTTAGATGGGTGGCCGCAAGAGTCTTTAGCCCGTATTTGTAAAAGGGTCTTGGATGGGGATAAAGAATCGAAGTATCAATTACATTCAAATGGATTATTCCGAGTGCATGGAGATCATTTTCTAACGAATGTCCCACCAAAACCACTCGATATGAATCAAACAAATCAAAAAAAGTCTGTCTAGCAACATCGAAATCCACTGGCCCTATGGACTTGTCTCTGGCTCCTTTCCAAAAACCGGGAAAAGTGTTCCCACTATAAGAATGTTCATCCACCCCACTGTAATTGGTATTGTAATCAACAACCTCTCCCCTGGGTTTGACAAGCAAATCCAACAGTAAATTCTCGTCCCAACCAACGGCAGTTATCCTGGCCAATTCAGATCCTCGAGTAGTATAGATCATTTCGCAATCTAGAGCAATGACTCTACATGATCCTGTAGAAACGGGCGAATGTTTATATTCTTCATGAGTGTATCTTCGAAACACGTGTTTGGGAAATATCGAACAAGGTGTTCCATCAAAATTACAGCAACTAAAGGTTTTCTCTCTTTTCCCCTGTGTATTTACCCAAAGGATCTTGCCATCATGCCAGCGACATGTTTGAGGGTCTGTTTCAAGATAATAGACTGCTGGTTGGAACAGTGTTTGGCACCGATCACACTTTACGATCAACGTATCATCACCCACCTGGTTAGTCAATCCAGAAATTGGAAATCCAGTTGATTCAAGTGTTTTCAAGTCTACCAAATACTTTGAAACCTGATCATAAGTAGGCTCATCCAAAAGAATCACTTTGGTATGTGGAACTGTCCCAGTTATTCTTTCCAAAAGAACAGATACAGTCGAATTTCGAATTTCTATCAACAAGGCAGCTATTTTGGTTTTGTAATCCTGCTTGTCGAATGAAGAACCACATATCGACTGTTCCTTTTTTATCACGTATTGCCTAATCATTTCAAAGCTATCAGTTTCAAATAGACTCTTATCCGAAAGATTATCTAACAGCCCCACTAATTTGTTCAAACAATCGAATCTCAACCGAACAGGAACCGTCGTATCCCTCACTACCAAGGGAACTATACCATTTGACTCTAGATCATGTGCCACTCGCATAGAATATGCACCGCGCTTTATTCAAATATCATTTGGATTCTTGTTCCTTGGATTTTTTCTCTCTCAATCCCTTATTTCTCTTATCTAACCTTTCTTTTCTCAATCTCTGAACCACACAACTCGACCTTTCTTCTTGTTCAACTGGTCTAGGAAGTTCTTCCGTATTACTTTCTTCAACTGGAAATATTTTGGAAATACGGGGTACATTTCTAATTTCTTGTTTCTCGAATAGACCTTTATCCTTCAACTTCAGGGCCATCTTGGAGAGGTAATTTTGCAACCTCTTGATATTCAATTCGAGTGACTCTTCAGATTTGTTACGACGACGACAATCAACTGAAATCCCAATCTTCCTAGCATGATTCCGATTCAATCCAACTGCACCAAGTTCTTCCAATGTAAATCCACGTCCCTCACGAACCTTTGTATTGTACCTTATGGTTGGACAACGAACAGCAGGTCTCAAAAGATCTAGAGGTTTGGACGGATTTCTAATTTGTTTCTCATGACGAATCTTTCTCCTTCTTTGTTTCCTTCCAGGTTGATCAAACCATGTCCGAACTCTTTTTTGCCAATGTTTGTGGAAATGGGCGTTGGGTAACTGATTATTGTGTTTCATTTCTACCCCTGGCGACTGGAAAAAAAGAGGTGCATGGAATCTATTCAAACATTTGGGAGGAAAAAGACTGCAGTCGCTGTAGCCCACTGCAAGAAAGGAAAAGGAGAGATCAAAGTCAATGGATCGCCTTTGGAATTGCTAGAACCAGAATCATTGCGTCTAAAAGTGTTCGAACCGATTATCCTCCTTGGACAGCATCGCTTTTCCGATTTGGATATTAAAATCAGAGTAAAAGGTGGTGGGCAAGTTTCCTGGGTATATGCTATTCGTCAAGCATTGGCCAAGTCTATTGTTGCATATTATCAAAAATATGTGGATGAAGCATCAAAAAAGGAAATTCGAGATATTCTTGTTGCATATGATCGTTCTTTATTGGTAGCCGATCCTCGTCGCTGTGAACCCAAAAAATTCGGAGGGAGTGGTGCTCGTGCTAGATACCAAAAATCTTATCGCTAGTTTCAATAAATTGAATTGATTGTTTTTCACTGTGCAATGAACTATAATCCAGTATCTGTCTTGGTTTCTGTGGGATCCACTCGATTTGACAAGTTGATAGAAACAGTATCTACCGATAGATTCATTTCTCTTTTAAATGATTTTGGCTCCACATCATTGACTATTCAACATGGGACCAGTCCATTGGTTTGTCTACAATCAACTAAACTTCAAATCCATCATTTTGACTATATTGATAATATGGTAAATCAGTTAAAGATGGCGGATTTGGTAATTTGCCATGCCGGTTCTGGAACTCTTTTGGAAGCTCTGAGAATGCATAAACATGTAATAACCATTGTCAATGAGTCTCTTCTGGGAAACCATCAAATGGAATTGGCAAAAATGTTGGAATCCAATAACCATGTAATTGTGTCTACTTGTGACCATTTATTCACTCTATTTGAAGATCCTTTGGCTCTCTGTAAGAAACTGGATCAGCAATGTCGATATCCTGATCAAAACAAAACTGCCCTTACTTTGCTACTCAATCAAGAAATGGGGTATGATTGAATCCCCAATTTGATATTTTTTATCCTGTTCAAAAATCAAAAGAATTGTTTTATTGATCGGAATTATCTAATGGTTCCGCCAATAGGAAAAAGGTCGGAATTTATGCCCGGTTCCCATGTAGAATTTGCTATTAAACTCTACCCAATGGAGTCTCAATGCATGAAGAAACGCTGATAATCCTTCCATTGCTACTAAGCCCAACAATGTCAAAATAAACCAGAGGGCAAACATGAAAAAAGCCATAAATCCACTGGTATGTGCACGTTCTGCCACCATATCCCATAGCACATCTGACAATTGAGCATGTGCCAAACTCAATGCCCATAATCTGAGATATGAGGCTGTATTAGATACAGATCCAAGGACAAACTCGATTGTGTGGATTCCTGAATGAACAAATTCTTCCAATGCACTGAAATCTTCCTCGTCTTGGCTAGTTACCAACACCTTTTGACTGTGCTTTCTCATCAACATGACTGGTCTAAAAAACAACATCCAGGGAATGCATACCAATGCAACAATCAAACAAACTACCTGGACGTACTCCTGTCCGGTATAGAATCTATCCTTGGCATCCACTATCCCTGGATTCAAAAACATGTTTATCATGGTATCTAAAATAGATGGCGAGAGGTCGGTTTGGGTAATCCATTTGAAAATTATCAGAAATCCTAGATACCCAACAATCGACGTCATGAACAGTATTTGCGGTACGAAAACACCTACTAGGCCGTAAAAGTCTCCAAAATGGATGTGATTCAACGATGATAAGACTATACCAAACATCATCTGGATAATTCCCAAAATAATTGCCTGCTTCATTTTGTAAGAATTCAAAAATAGAATGGAATTTTCAGTACCGTACCACGCACTATCAATTCCAAATGGGTATACAAGACTGTTTCCATTCTCGTCAAATACCTGACCCGAAAATCCTGTCGAATTAAATGCAAACCCCGATCTGAAACTATGGATATTTTTGGAAAATGTATCGTTGTAAATCAATCCAATGTACATGGAAAAGATACCCATCAACAATACCAAATATCTTCCTCCAAATACCATGTTCCCCAATTCTCCCATATCCTTGTTCAACCGTTTTTCATCCAAAACCATCCAAAGTGCAAACAATGTTATCAGAGCCCCATGACCAAAATCCCCAAACATGATGGCAAACATGAACGGAAATGTAATCAGACTGAACAGAGATGGATTTAATTCTCGATATCTTGCGACACCATAGGCATCAACAATGTTTTGAATGGTTGCTGTGAATTTGATGGTCTTGTTGTATGTAGGCGGTGTCATCCTAGTTGGTAGCTCGCTTAGCATAGCAGATACATCGGAATTGGTTCGAATACTTGCTTTTGAGAGCGATTCTGCTATCTTGGGTATGGAACTCTGCGGTGTCCATCCCTCTGCTATCAAACATTTCTTGTTGGAATCATATTTGCACATGTTTAATACATGATAAATAGATTTTTCACATTTGAGAAAAAATCCCCATCGATGCAAAGAATCTGCTATCTGGATAATCTCATTCATTTTGGCTTGCTTGGTATTGAACAAAATGCTGGATACTTCTTTGATTTGCACCTCTACCTGGGATAGGTCGGACTCTAACGTTCCCATGTCCCCAGTAACATTGTAGAAATTGGCTCCCAGACTTTCGGATATCTTTCTAATCTTGTCCAATGTTTGCTTCCCATGCGCCGAAATGACAAATACATTTTTATGGATCGACTCGAGCGTTTTAAAATCCACAACCGGTTCTTCAATTTCCATCATTGTCATGTATAAATTTCCTCTCAATGCCCTCCAGAGGATACTCTCCAACGCTATTGATTTGTATCGAACTATTGTGCCACATAAAAATCCCAAATGCTCCGACAAGGCACTCTCAACTGTTCCTGTTTCAACATCTCTTTTGGCTGCACGAGACGATTCAATAATTCCTTCATTCATATACGCGGTTTCTCCATCACCAACACCATTGAAAAACTGAATGGATTTGGTTAGCACTTGCCTATATTCATTCAACTCGACATGTTTCTTCAAAAGCCTGTTGTACGATGCACTCATGTTTCTTATTCTTTCTTCAAATTCTCCTACTCTCGATCCTATCTCATCAATCTCATTTGTAGATGGAAGTCGAACTGTGTCTTCATATAATTGCAATGGAATATCTAGCGATCTGGCTTCAAGTATTAAATAATTCAGTTTCTTGTTTGCTTCGTCTAGCTTCTTGATTCGAACAGTATAGGGTCGCTGAAACTGATTCATTTCGGGATTCAAATCTAAAAATTGAACTAGTCCCAACTCTCCCAACACAGAAATCGATAAATGTCCAACTTCGGACGGAATATATATTTGTATCAAAGACATGACTTCGGATCGAAAATAGTCAATAGTGTCCATCGATGGCTAAATCTCATGCGAATAAAAAAACACGTTTGGTCCAATTGAAATTGTGTTCTAAATGTCGACCAATCGATAAAGATGGACCGAGTCTTGTTACACACTACAAAACTTGTCTAACCAAAACCTCTTGAGATATTGTGGTGATCTGTGGGGCAAAAGTGTCTTGGAAATTGCTGGAAAATTATCACCATATGTTTGGATTCCACAAAGTAATTGTTCTTCCTCGGAATGAGACAAGGGTAAAAATTGTCCAAAGTAGTGCCGTTTCACCGGGTTGTTCGGTGCTGTTCTGGATATCAGATTCTTATACCTGATTGCAATCTGTTTTTCCTTTTTTGCCGGCAGGTATTGTTGCTGGATCAATTTCCAATTATTTGTTCCATAATGCCACAATCCTCTAAGAAGTAGCTTGTCTTCGGAATCTGTGAATCGAATCCTGGTATGAACCCTTTCCGATAGCAAGGAAATCTTTAAATCTTCATACCAAGCAAATGCTGGTCGAAAAACATTGACAATATCATATGTTGAACCGGCAAGATCCGAGACCGTAACAACAATATTCTTGTCATCCTTCTCCGGCTCCAATGGAAAGTAACATGAATATTGGTCTAGATATTTTTGTTTGTCGTAGAAAAATTTGAAAAAATTCAGCTTTTCTATTCCCGAAACC
>JAANSP010001909.1:0-13987 GCA_036850745.1 Homidia socia | reverse complement strand
TTTTTATGTTTATTTAATATGCTGTGTGTATATTATTTCTTTATTCAGTCCCTTATCGAGAAACTGACGCTATTCTCTGTGATAGTAGTAATAATGGTAAACGTTTTTCAGAAAAAATATGTTTATTGCGTCTTTTGCTGGCGTACATGCATTCATTATACTTCCTCTACGACCTCTATACTCTTCTGCTACTCTTGCTCCTGATTTCTTTTCCATATCGTGCTACACATCCATCCATTTATAAATTCAACTGACCTTAATTGAATCGCTCCCGTTTCCTTTTTTTCACCATTTAGAATGGGTGGTGGTGGAGCTTTAGCGATGTGTATTGTGCAAGTGGCTGTGTGTGTGCAGGTGGAAAACGCTAAAGCATGCATGTATGTAATATGCAAATGATGAAGAAATTGCTACGGCACACAAACCATCAAATGAGCTAACGCTTGGTCTGTTGGCAAAAAAATATATAGGTGAGTTGAACAAGCAACTAGCATGCATACATGCAAGCAAACGACCAAAAAGGATAGGTTATTATTACATTACGTTTTCTTCTTCTTTTTGTTATTTTTGCTCAACATCGTGGTTGCTGCTGCTGCTGCTCTGATTTACCTTGAGACTCATTTCGCGTGCAAACTGGAAAGCAAAAATAAGCAAGTGGTGGTGTGCGCGCTGTGTTGCTGCTACTTTTTTTATTTCTCCTTTTCAAGCAAGTAGACCGAGAGAATACAAAAGTAACTAGGCCTGCTACTGGAAAGAAAATGGTGTAGCACAAGGAAGCTATTATCGGTAGCTTTAATGGTGCTTTTCGTGAGGTCGTAGCATTCAAATAAGAAAATTTTCAGATGGATGAAATGAAAGTAAAGCGATATACCTATATTGCCAATTTAACTTTTTTTCTTGGCGACTGGATTACATTATATGGGGAAACCTGCTGCTGCTGCTAAAGAAGCTAAAACAATACTGTTCTCTAACAATAATAATAATGTTATTATTACTGGGTTATTTGGTCGGTAGCCCACATGTAAACGTGCCATTTCATGCTACCGTTTGTTGTGCTGCTGGAAAGGGTGCCAGCCAGCTATGTATATTCATACAAGTATATTATATGGAACAACAATCTTTTTGGCTTGGCATTTGAGCCGACTAAGGTGAGTAAAAGAATGGTTGGATTTGATTATCATTGTTTTCAAGTAATCGTGATGATGGTGCTAAAATGTTTAGATACATTATTATGCTGCCATTAGTCCCTCTCTCTCCCTCTCTCTCTGCTACCTGAATTTGTTATGTATATTTGCTTGGATTACCTCCAAATTGGATGGGTTTCTCTGACACAAGATGGAAGAGGGAAACAAAAAAAGAAATATTGCACTCAAGGGTATGTGTGTTGTTGGTTTATGGTTGGTTGGTATATTTTTAGATTTGTCTTTTATACCAATAAGTGATCCACTCTTCTCTCTGCAGTGATTAATTGGATGATGATCTAAGCTAGCCAATGAGTGGTTGGCTGGCTATGGGTTGTTGAGGAAAATTGGATAGAGAGGAAAAGTGCATGCCTATTATTTTCATAAACTACAAGCCTTACATAAATACTTACGAGAGTTTATACCTACGTTTGTGGCGCCATAAAGAACGTATCCTTATTTGACTTGTCAAGCTTTATTAATATCCATAGGTATTTGGAACGTTGTTGAGATAACCTTGAAGTAATTAATTTTCATGCTGCTTGCATCATGTCTGACAGGGAGAATGTCACACTAAACAATATTAATTCATTTTAATAATATGAAGCTATGCCTAGATGCTTTGTCGTGTCAATTCTCTGGAATAATGATCAATTTAATACATACATACATATTGGTCCTCTTTGAATTTTACAGGGAGAATGTCACACTAAACAATATTAATTCGTTTTAATAATATGAAGCTATGCCTAGATGCTTTGTCGTGTCAATTCTCTGGAATAATGATCAATTTAATACATACATATTGGTCCTCTTTGAATTTTTATTAATATTTTCTGATCAAATTACTTGTTAACTTTAAGGAACAGCTCATAATGAAAATTCTTGGGAGTCTAGAGGTTTCTCCGGTTTTATTATACTCCCGAATTGTTCCAAGAATAACAGCACATTTATTTTTGCGCTTTTATTTGTTGTGAGATATTTCCCATTGTTTTGAGATACCTCCAAGCATGAATATCACAAAACAAAAGTATGAAGAATGGCACTAGCAAACACGCAATGAAATTTAGTACATACAAAACATTACATTTTCGATAAAAAAGCTACCCAAATATTTTTTTCTTTGCTGGTAAATTTTTTGATTTGTATTCATTCATGCATTGAATAACAAACAATACAATTATCACAAAACAAAAGTATGAAGAATGGCACTAGCAAACACGCAATGAAATTTAGTACATACAAAACATTACATTTTCGATAAAAAAGCTACCCAAATATTTTTTTTCTTTGCTGGTAAATTTTTTGATTTGTATTCATTCATGCATAGAATAACAAACAATACAAGTTTTCTGCAAAGGTACATATTTATAAACATGTATGTAGATTTCTACCTTTTGTAATGATAGTAGAGGTTTTGTACTTTATACTTCGCTTCACTCATTCTTTTTTACATTTCTCCTACCTGTTTCGAAATTCTCGAAATTCCAAATGCTCCAGAGAATGCTGGCAAATAATGTTGATGATGTAAAGTGTATTTCAGGGCGTATTTTCATAATAATATTGACGTAACTCACTAGCTGCATGTTTTTTGAGTGATTTGCTCCTCCGAGATGGGGGCTTTATTCCAATAGGGATTTCTCCCGTCTCCTTGTTCATTATTACAGTTAAAGTATACAAAAGTTGAGAACAGCAGGACAACAAGTGAATCTATGCCTAAAAAGAAGCCATATAAAAGTTTCTACCTTGTACTTGTTGTGATTGTAGTCTGGATGTTCCAAAAAGTCATACCCTGCAATAATGGCACACGGTACACCTACTTTACGATCATGGTACATGAATGTGGTGGTGGTGGCGGTGACAAAGTGAAAGCGGAAGGAATATTTGGCATGTTAATGCACAGTTTGTACACTGTGGGAGCACAGCATATAACCTTTGTGGTTGAACAAATTCTTGTGATGGACGACAAAAACATGAGGAAACAATGTACACTATTGGCGGAAGTGAAAAAATGGAAGACGGATGCGGAGAAAATAGGAAAATACATACAGATGAATGGGTATCATCATCATGATGTACCACCACCTGAATATATTTACCGACCAACATTTTGAAAGACTGCTGCTGCTGCTGCCTGCCATCGCCGCCTCACTGACTTTGAATTCACGTCTGAATCTGTGGACCGTGAACCAATATCCTTTAGAAAGTCAAATTTTACAGTTTTCCTTGGAATAATGAGGGACAAGGTTCAATGAATTTGAATATATCCAAGACCAAGAAAGTAAAGAAAGGCGGTATAGCAGTATAAAAAAGTGAATCGATAAATGTACACGCGTCATCTTCTATGATAACGAGCAGCCTTATCATTTTTCTATCTCTACTGCTAAAATAGACATTTATTCATGTAAAAAAAGAGTAGCATGTACTGTAGAAAGTTTTTCTTGCAATATGCAGATTATATATTATTTGGTTGGTTTGTTGCTACTTTATTCTTTTTCTCTATTCAATTCAGTTCCTTTTCAATGGAACGGGACGAGCTTCTTTCCTATTTTTTTCTATCTCCCTCCATCACCACCACCATTATGACTGCATCAGGACGTATCAGGACAAAAACGCACAAATTAGATTTTCCTCTGCCATTATGGTTTTTTTGTGTGTGGCATATGTGGCAAGGTGTCGAGTGTCAACCCTTTTAGGTTATTAGAAAAGCAAGATAATTTTCTCATCATGTGTGTTTTATATATTATGTATACGCCATAGCAGGTAGACATGTTATGTTCATTACATCGGGGCACTTATATAATAAAAGTTTTTTTGTATCAACATTGCTTCCCAAAAGATAAAATGAGTCAGGTCAGAGAAAATGTCGTAATTTAGTTTATTATCTGCACACACAAGTTGTATATTTAGCAGACTCATGTTAGATGACATTATCAAGAAAAAAGAAAGAATGACAGAGTCAGTCAGTAGTAAGTAGCAGCAAGGAGCAGCATGTGTATTTATTTATTTACTTTGCAACTCTGCGAGGCTGCTCGTCCTACAGTTATTTTTTCTCACGAGGCAACCAGCACACAAACAGACAGGCAGCAGCAGCAGGAAAAAGAAGAAAAACGTATACACACAAAAAGCAGAGAGAACACAACTCTCTTGACTTTATCAGATTGAATAGGATTCAGTGATTACCACCACCGCCACAATAGTAAACTTTTTCCCTTTCATTATTTCCGTATTACATTCAACTTGTATAGTAGTTAGTTATCTAGCAGTTGGATTGTATTTTTATACCCAGTCGTCATCATCACATATAAACTCTTTATATAAATCTGTTTGAGAGTTGTGTATATAAAATGCGTATAGAATAGAGTTGCGAAAACTACATTGCGGAACTCTCTGCCCTCTACCACCACCCCCACTACTAGCATGGCTTTACTTCCATTTCCCAACTAGAGAGCTGCTGCGGATCAAACGGTGTGGGATTAATCAAGCACGAAATCTAATCGATATCATATATAAACTCTGTATATAAATCTGTTTGAGAGTTGTGTATATAAAATGCGTATAGAATAGAGTTGGAAAAACTACATTGCGGAACTCTCTGCCCTCCACCACCACCCCCACTACTAGCATGGCTTTACTTCCATTTTCCAACTAGAGAGCTGCTGCGGATCAAACGGTGTGGGATTAATCAAGCACGAAATCTAATCGACAGCTCTTGAGCTCAGCTCGTCTTCTTTTAGTTTTTCGTGTAAACGATGTGTAGATGATATAACAAAGATGCCTAACAAATCTATATATACGCAGTGTTATTGCAACAATTCTCTACAAATATAACAGTTTCAAGAAGTTTTCTTTACCTTTATACCCGAATAAAATCCGGAAACAATAGAGGGATCGAGTAAAGAAAAAGAAAAAATACCACCACCCCCACTACTAGCATGGCTTTACTTCCATTTCCCAACTAGAGAGCTGCTGCGGATCAAACGGTGTGGGATTAATCAAGCACGAAATCTAATCGACAGCTCTTGAGCTCAGCTCGTCTTCTTTTAGTTTTCGTGTAAATGCTGTGTGGATGATATAACAAAGATGCCTAACAAATCTATATATACGCAGTGTTATTACAACAATTCTCTACAAATATAACAGTTTCAAGAAGTTTTCTTTATCTTTATACCCGAATAAAATCCGTAAACAATAGAGGGATCGAGTAAAAAAGAAGAAGAAATAAACGATGAATGGTAGCAGTGGTAGTGGTGGCGGCGGTATACTCTGCCGAGCCACCGAGCGTGTACTCACAATTAGTGTGCCATGTGTACGGATGAAAAGATACGTATATATTTTTAGACTGTGTGCTACAATCATCGTGGCGTAAGAAAGGGTATTGATTTTTATCTATACTGGCTCAAGTGTTGACATATGTACCATGCTTTGAGAACACAAAACTTGCAGATTACTGTCAGTAACGGAGAAAAAAAATGGCCAATCAGTTTTTTTGTGTGGATATCTTTCGTCTTATTATTCCATAAAGAAGAGCGAGTTGGGTGTGTGTTACGCTACATAAACAATGGTTTGTTGTTGTACTTGTTCTGCTCTTTGCTACTACATCGTGAGAGCGTTGCAAGTGTGTGTGCCAGAGATGTAGCATGTGAAACAATGTGATTGAGAAAAAATGTAACTTTTTTCCTTTCTATTCTATCGGTAATGGTAATTCTAATCTAACAATTTGCCAAAATCAGGAAAAAAGAAAGAAAAGGATGGTTCTAAAAATAACATCAGTGCTTAAACTAATATGTTTGTGGAATGCATATTAAAGTAACTTTTTTTCTTTCTATTCTATCGGTAATGGTAATTCTAATCTAGCAATTTGCCAAAATCAGGAAAAAAGAAAGAAAAGGATGGATCTAAAAATAACATCAGTGCTTAAACTGATATGTTTGTGGAATGCATATGTGGTTACAAGTATAAATATTCTATCAACAGAGGATATTAAATAGGAAAACCATCTAAATAAGAAATTCTAATATTACCCATGTATTTTTAATATATAATACACTTTCTACTTTCCAACATTTTCACCTAAAAAGCTACCGAGAAACTGTTGAGAGTAAAATCCTCATCGTAATTTTCTCTTCGGTTCTCTCATTCAAAGCCTTTCACTTTGCTTGTTTCTCGTTCTCTCTACTCACATGCTCTCTGTCTGCTGGAGGGAAAGTGAAGCGGAATTTATTTTAGAGAAAACATCATCAGATCAAGCTCACATACACGAGAAATGTAACCACTTAAGAAGAAGGAGATGATGATAAATAAGTAAGTCGAAAAGGGGAAGTGGTGGCTGCGCTTAATGATCTCGTCTAAATATATTTGATCCCTTTCTCTCAATCTAGCTATGGTACGCAGTAAGAAGAAGGCAGAAACATTATTTGAAAGTGGTTGGGATACTGCTGCACTGTACCATCCACTTTTCTACAAACTACAGACACGCATTAATTTTCTAAAAACGTACCCACCAGTATTGATCCGAATGTCGATTCAGACATTTGGTAGATTTTTACAGAGATTGTTAGGTATGCTTTATTCTTTACCATTAACCTCTAATTATACAACAAAATATTTGACCGACCCATATGAGCGTATAATATATTATCTGTGATGCATTTATGGGCAATTTAAGATAAGAAAAATAGTTGTGGCCAATAAGTGGTGAACGAACTCTTTCCAAGATTAGCACACAATTTCAAAAGGAAAAAGGGCAAAATCTCAACTTTAGCTTTAATGCTTAGCTATTGCGCAACTGAGTGCGAATTTTTTTGCCTTTTTTCTGCATTTGTCATCATCATCAGAAACCTAAAAAAATTGACGAGTTTGCACTTTAACATTTACCCCCTTTGCCTTTCACGCCATTCTTAGTTGACATAATACGATTGGCAATTTCACTGTGTCAAAAATGGAAAATTTCATTCAAAGTAAAAAAACACAAATAAACGCATACCAGTCTTTTCCACTCACAATACTTTTCTTTTCCTTTTCATATGGCTAATGGCAGTGGGAGTGGGTGGGCAAGGAAAACGTCAACTCGCTTCCGGTCTGATTTTGTGAAAAATCATTTTTGCTACCCAGAAAAAGCAAACTGGGTTAAGGCTACATTATTACGGAATAATAATAAAATTGCATAGTAGTGAGCAAAGTCTATATATAAAAAAGCTCCCCACCACCTCGTGTTATGGAAAGTAGGTACAAAGGCGTGTCAAAAATTAGTTTTTTTCCTCAAAAAAAGAAAACTCTCAAAATGACCATAATAATAAAACATGCAGCAGCAGTAGTACTAGTAAGTGTTGCATATAGGTACAAACTTTTTAAAAGGAACCCTGAACACTTAATACAACATATTTTGTACTAATGTATACCTTTAACTTTATGGCGTGCATACTTGCATGATCCAACAACTTTCATCATGTAGCAATTTAGATTTAACATTGACTTTCCCTCGCAAAAAGAGAACCTTAGCTCTTTTAGCTCACCACCACCCGTTGTGTACTAGAAGGTCAAAAGTATTGATGTAACAACAACAGAAACACACAACACCAAGATGCGACGAGAGAAAAAAATGCTTTTGTTGGCTCTGGTGCACTAGTTCATGCCATTATTGCATAACTATAAATAGGTATAAGTCCATTATGTCTAAATGCTGGATCGAAATTGTTATTGTCCGACTACAACAGCAGCAGCACTACCCCCACCACCTATACCATATGCTTATACCTAAAAGTATACAAAATAATATAGCAGCAAGTTTATTTGTGTGGTGATATTGCTCGGCTCGTAGAACTCTTCATCGTGTCGTCGATTTCCAAGAAAAAAGAAAAAGTGCTACATTATTGCACTACTTCTACTACTATACTTGCAAGCAAACAAAAAGACCCTCGTGTATATACGATATGCCATCAAAAATTAACTGCCCTACATATTTATTACGCTTATTTTACACACACGAGAGTTTTTTGGTAGTTCCATAAATATACATCGTCGATTTCCAAGAAAAAAGAAAAAGTGCTACATTATTGCACTACTTCTACTTCTATACTTGCAGGCAAACAAAAAGACCCTCGTGTATATACGATATGCCATCAAAAATTAACTGCCCTACATATTTATTACGCTTATTTTACACACACGAGAGTTTTTTGGTAGTTCCATAAATATACATATTATAGACGGTCATAATAAAAAACGGTTCATTTATGGCTAATAATGACAAAAAATTTTGGACGGGAACACGAATATATACATTTTTTCTGATTATTATTACAACTACCTACTTGCAGCAATTTCTTTCCATATTTCCCAAAAGTATCTTTCATGTGAATGAACAATGACGACGATGACGACGACAACAACAAAGGGTTCTATTTTTATAGGTACAAGTTTTCTCCCTTTTTTACTTGTGTTCGCAAACAGGAAAGAAAGGCAAGCAAGCAAGCAAAAGGATTTATAATATTCTTTGTATTTTTACATAGAAAAAGATGCCTTTCTTTTCTGTTGTGCCGCCACTAAATAATGTGAAAAGGGAGTTGGTGAAGTGCAGAAGGAACAAGTTTTGGTCAAGTCAAGTGTAACAAGAGGGAGAAAAAGAGAGAAAATATACAACTTTTTTTACACTATGTTCCTTTTTCTGTATACATATCTGTTAGACAAGACACAAGAAAAGAAAATGTTTTTATGTGTTTTGCAAAATGGTTGGACACAAATGGGCCTCTTCCCTGAACATATACTACTCCTTTTGTTGTAAAATTACATGTATGCGATTCTTTCTGTGTGTTTCTTTATACTTGGAAATTCATACAAGCTTGTAGATTTAATAATAAAAACAGAATATTATACGCATTCCCTTGATCATGCTCAAGAAAAAAGTAACACATTGCTGCTGGTGGTGGTGCTGTTGCTGTTTCTGTTATCATCGTGTTTCTGGTACATGTCATGTACACACGCTACTACTGTTGTTAATTTTTAAGATTGAATGAGAAAAAAGATGCTTTAACGCAGCATAGGTCAAACAACCCATCATATACACACATTATATGATTACTGCCTATCCAAGCTAACGGTATATATGGACTCTTATTACAAATAAAAATTCACTTCAAATGGTGGTGGTGGTTTACTGGTTGCTGGTAGGAGTAGTAGTAGTGCTATTACTACCCTGTGAGTTTTTAACTGTAATGACCACCTCGACTACTAGCATCTCCCTCTCTGTCTGTTTACAGTTTTTACACTAAAAACCAATTTTACAACAAGGTTTGTGGAATGAGAATCGGAGTAGACTACATTGAAAATGGCATCATGTCGTCGGCACGTTTTCCTTTATGAGAGAAATAACTGGACTTTGGGAGTCATAGGAGGAAAATTGTCAGAAGATAACGTGGTCATTCAAGTCAGATTGTATTTTGATAACTTGTTGGAAAGCAAGCAAGCTGGCTATATGGGCAGCGTGCTCGAACATTTGCTCATTTTGCTACATTAAAAAAGTGCTATTTCACATGACTCACAGATTTTGGATGTGAATGGGAATACTATATTTTTGTTGTATTTCTTACATGAACGATAGTGCTAAGAGTATAGGGTTGATACTATCTCGGTATTAATATTTCCCCCTCGTTCCATGGATTATGTCCATATATATTGTACATCTACTCCAATCAAATGTGTATTGCAATAGCCTATTTTTAGTCCACACTGGGGCCCGCTTATTTTCCCAGCTTATACGTTTCCCTTTATCTCCTCCCATTACTGATTTTCTATCCTTAAAAGTGGAAGTGAAAAAAGAGGAAAAAATGAAAAAAAAAATCTTTGAGAATTCCGGCAAGAATTTTTGTTCCTCTTGTCCCGTCAAGCAGAACGATTTTCATTCACAGTAGCAGCAGCACTACTAAAGAAAAGTACCAAGTGCCTTTTCAGTCTTCAGTGGACGCTCTAAATTGCTCAAATAAGCCTTTCATTTCTCTTTCTTTCCCTTTACTTTTCCCCGTCTCTCTTCTGTTCGCCTCTATAAGTTTCCATATTGCAATAATATAACTTTTCAAGAGAGAAAAAAGTGTTTGGAAAGGAAAAGGGAGAAAGAGAGAAAAGCGAAAGAGCAAGTGGCCCATAGGAGAGGAGAAAGCTTTGCCATTGCAACAGCAACAACGAATGTATAATATATAGACAGATGGAGAAGGAGGTGGCATAAGAAGTTGGTGCTGTTGTAGAATGGAACAAGTACCATCATAACCACCAGCCAAAAAGATATCTTTTCAAGCTGTTCCCAAGCACTATTGCTCTCTCGTAAAAGACTCATTCACTTGTGAAATCTCTGCAATACTGTAGTTTGTGTGTGTGAGGCCAAAAAAACATATTGTTCGACTGGCCAAAACGGCGATATAATGCATATGTCCAATAATAATAATGATACGATACAATATAATTTTTCTCTACTGACTGAACTCTTTTTCTTTAATAAATAAAAATATTAAACTATATTTACTGTAGTTATTTATGTATGTCATCATCGTGCGTTCACTTAGTAGCACTTTTAGTAGTAGCAGCACTACAGCACAAATTGCTCGCGCGCGCCGCGACTGCCGTTACCAGTCAAAGCCATTGAGGCAATAACGTCAATGTAAAAAGTGTAGAAAATGGAAATTAATGATAACATTTCCAGTTGCAGTCTTTTTCTTTTCTAGTAATGACATGTTTGTGTGTATATACGTTTCTGATGCCAAATTACATTGCGACATGAAGCGCTATAATAACGATAAAAATGTAATTATTATGCACTCTCTGTGTCTCTAGACTTCATTTGTGTTGTCGGAATTTAGTCACTGATATATTTTTTGTGTAAATAAAAAGTATAAAGGACAAAATGTTGTAGAAGAATGAAGAATATTGAATGTCTGTGTGTATATGTACGCCTTTATTTGTGAGAGTATATACTTATATACGTATTCTTATTCAGTCTTAAGTATTGCAAGAAACTGATTGTGGTAGTGTATAAATAGCTTTTATTATTAAATCAATGTTTATTTACATGTGTATGTGTTGTAATATGAAACTTAAAGTGTCTGTGTTGTTCTCTTTGAAATTTTAACGTAACTTTTAGGTGTGTTTTTCAATACAGAAACTCCACTATGGCTCTTACTTCACATCGCGCCGATAAAAAACGAGTCGAGATGTGGTCGTGCTCTTCCTTCTTACCTTTCGCGACATTACTGCCCTCAAGCAACCCATCGAGGCGGAAGACTCGAAGGGGACGAGTACGCTTTACAGTACGTTAATTAACGCTCGCCACATGAAATGCTCAAAAATGAAAGTGGAAAAGTCTGAAAGAGTCTAAAATTAATTATACTAATCCATTGTCGTTTTTTTGAAAATTATTTTTGTAGGTCTCAGCAAATTCGCAAAACTCGCTCGTTCCGTTACCC
Source organism: Homidia socia (assembly GCA_036850745.1). Lineage (NCBI taxonomy): Eukaryota > Metazoa > Arthropoda > Collembola > Entomobryomorpha > Entomobryidae > Homidia > Homidia socia. The sequence goes on along the minus strand of JAANSP010001909.1, from coordinate 2,358 downwards.
GCAGTCGTTCAGTCCTTGCCTCTCAATTTTCGTCGCATATCCCAGTAGTAAAGGAGACTTCCAAACAGTCCAATCTTGCTCATGTATGTTTAATGTCGCCACATTCTATTTACTAACCAGCCACTGCTAACAACTTTACATTTATTTTAACATACTTTTGAATGTCATTCACTTGAGAGCAAAAGAATGTAAGGGCCTTGCCATTTTAACTTTCCCTCAAGTGTAAGCTGACTACTGTTAGTTGGCATACACTTGAGGACAAGTGGTTTTTAATTGTGTTTTAAGGGTTACGTTGTGTCGGTTAAGATTAGGTTGTGTTGACTTTTTATTCAACTTGCTCTCAATTGAATGCTAAGTTAGCAATGCTAACCCTCAGTTTTTGGACAAAAATATATAGGGATTGATTGAAAATGAATTTACATTCGTGCATAATGTGTAAAATTACTTATAAATCTTGTATTTTTTCATTTTCTCCATTTGCAACGTTTTTTTCGTCACTCGGGATATAGCAGATGATGAGCCTGAATGCCGATGTCTTGCCGCAGTACCGTCAAGAAGCACCAAAGACGCCTCCACATATACTTCTCCATTATTGTGCCTTCAAGGTAGTTATATGATATGATATGTTATGATCAAAGTTACTAGAACTACAGCTTGTTTACCTGAACTACCAATATTGGTAGTTCAGGTAAACAAGCTGTAGTTCTAGTAACTTTGGTTATGGTATAAATAGTAAATAGTTAGTATTTGAAAGATAACGAGATGACTTGAACTTTATCAGTTTACTTAATAGCATTGTATACAATTTCTTGGCATTACAATTCATACGACAAGACAAGAAACACTTTCATCACTGATGCTATTACAATTTATATAATAATGATAATAATAATAATTGAGATACACGTAACAACTTGCACTTTAGCCCATCCAAAAATCTAACCAGTTGTCATTTTGAGTAGTCCAGTCCTGCACCACGTTCATTTGATTGATCTCCGCCAACATTGCATTCCGCTCCAAGGTCAGATCATAGTCCAAAGTTTTGTAACCAGCAAAGAAGTCCCCTTGGATCATGTCATCGACAACGTTATGACAGAAATGGTGCTCTGATAGCTCCCACAGCTCCTCGATCTCCTTCCGGTAGGTGTGCAGGGGGTCGCCACAGATATCGTTCGGAAAGTAGAAAGCATCATACCAGTAGAGCTTGATCCTAGGGTCATACATGACCAACAATTTGTACCAATTGGAAGGAATATTAAGCTTCGTCTTCTTTGGAATGTCCAACCTCCCATTCGCTCCAGTGATGACATGCAGGTTCCCTTTCTTAGTCAGTTGTCTTGACATTTCTTCCACTGTTTTAATATGCTTCTGGTTTAGGTCATGGTGCTGAGGGGCAATCACTGACTGGAGCATAATTTTTTTCATTTTAGCAGCCGAGTATTTGTATTTTTTCTTTCCAACAAAATGCCCATTTTCATAGTGTTCGGGCAACTGGGAGTACTCCGCTATGGGAAATTGTAAAGCCCGGGGAAGCTCATAGTCCATCGATGGGAGGGATGACAGGCGTGACATCTCCTCTGGCGGCTGCAACACTTCAGGCGTCAGCAGTTCATAACTGAAATCCGGCGCAGTATTCGGCTCTTCATATTCCTGCAGGAGGTAGTACTCTCGTCCCATCAATGGCACATCCGACGGTATTCCTAATTTGTCAAAAAATCCAAATCATAATTATTCATCATTTCAAACAATGGCTTATTTAATAATATATTTAATAGAATACATTAAAATAATGGGTACAAACTTACCTCATTAAATAGCAGCTGCTCATTCGGTGTGAAGGGTCGCCTTACCTGTTTTTGAAGTCGCTTCCACTCCTCCGGGTGTTTCTTCTCCACGTGACTGTAGAGATCTATTGGACGAGCGTAATTAGCATAATCACAAACAGTGCAGTAAAATCTTCCTCCTTCCTTCCTAACCAAACTAGGGTACTTTCGGCTTCCACGGTTCATTTTAATCAAAACGTAAATGTTCTAATTAATTAAAGTGTCAAACACCTTAATTTTCTAATTTACGACACGCTCTAAACTATTCTATCAATCATCGGGAGTGATACTAGTGTCGTCTAATATCGATAGTAATGGCAAGTAGCTAGTCATGCATTGTAAACGTTCTCAAATCATATCCATTCGACAGGTTTAAACTTGTACGTTTTACATATTACGTAATTTGCATACCTCTATTTGTAAAAGATTCATTATCTCAAGTCATCTCGAAATCAATCTTTCTGGCTAACTGTACTCGTATAATAAATTCTAATGCAATGTTTTTTTCCTTCAAGGCGATATGGGATTGGGTAAT
>JAANSP010001908.1:0-12319 GCA_036850745.1 Homidia socia | reverse complement strand
ATGATGATGATGACGATGATTACTCACCATTTCCCTTGTCGCCTCTTCTCTTTTTTCACTTTCTTCTCTCATTTCATACTTATTATTACTACACATTCACATGCATGCATTTGAAAAGAGAGAGAGAGTTGTTTTTTATATTATTTTTTCCAAGTGAAAATGAATGAAAATGCTGGAAGCTGTTCTGTTTTCTCCATCTATATTATAACGGATATACCGGTATAGGCATATACCACCACCTCTACCGCTCCAAGTAATATTATTGGAAAAGGAAGTGCGGAACCCTCATATGCATTCACTCTTGAATTTTTACTTATCTTTCATTCTCTTTACATTTACTTACCTAATACGTTTTTTTCTTCTTACTTGACGCATCTACTTAAGTCTATATGTGATTCTTCTCTGATGATGATGATTATTAGAACGGGAGAGTAAGTACGACTATTTTTTTTCTTCCTGCCTTCATTCTCTACTACTTCGCATCTACTTAAGTCTATATGTGATTCTTCTCTGATGATGATGATTATTAGAACGGGAGAGTAAGTACGACTATTTTTTTTCTTCCTGCCTTCATTCTCACTTTACTCTTATTACTCAAGTGTGTGTGTGTATTATGTTGTATTTTAAATATGCACGCCACCGTCGCCTTGTCTCTCTCTCTTTCACTCACACAGTGTGTTTTTAAATGGATTTGGATAAATGTTGGTTCTGTGCCGCTGCTGCCTATTTTCTTCTAGCGAGCTTTTGCTAAGTAGAAATTGAAGTTAGTTGTTCAAGTAGAGAGAGAGAGAAGAAAAAAAACTCATTTTAATATATATACTCTGTGCCATGTAGGTACTTGTCGTGTAGAAATGAGTGTATTTACATATTACACCACTTTTACTTTCCCAGTTCCTCCACCCGACTAACTACATTATTTGGATTTCTTGCTCTCATCTTCATCCTTGTCTCTTTTTTTATTCCTCTGAGCAATCAAAATGAGAAATCCTTTTGATTTTAATGCAAAAAAGTAAAGCTCATAATAATGTAGGCGTTTTTTCTCGATAATTCCACATGTGTGTTTCAACGAGCTTAAGCCACCAGCATCACCGAGATGAGAGCGAACAGAGAACGCAGCAACGAAATCCAATGCACACTGCCGTTGTCATCATCATCACCACCATTTTTTGATCATCATCATTATCAACAAGAATGAGCAAGAACACACACATTTATACTAGCTAGGTGTATAAAAGAAAGCAAATAAATTTTACCAGAAAAAAGTTAGGAATGGAATCAAAAAATCAGTGAATGATGATTAACGTATAGATATATTCGTTATATAACACATCATGCATGTACTTACGGAAAGATGAAGAAGCGCGACCAAGCGGAGAAAAATTGATGCGAGTACTTTACCTAGTTACTTGCTTAAGTACGTTATCTTTTTGATGCATTCATTAGAAGAAAAGAGAAAAAAATACATCCTTGTAAGACATTACATCACCATCATTCTCATCAATACGTGGAGTGGCGGCTACATTTTTCCTCCTCCTCCTTATGCGGTGGCGTCGGTGGTTGATGATGACGACGACGAGGCTGTGTTGATGTTGGTGGCGGTTATTTAAAAATTCATCAATACGTGGAGTGGCGGCTACATTTTTCCTCCTCCTCCTCCTTATGCGGTGGCGTCGGTGGTTGATGATGACGACGACGAGGCTGTATTGATGTTGGTGGCGGTTATTTAAAGACGAGAAAGAAAGAAAAAACAGCTTCTGCATTAGTCGCCTTCAGATCATCATCACCGCCACCACCACCATCAACCTCGATTTTGCTCTCCTTTCCTAGCGGCTTGATATTCTTTCAATTTTCATACCAGTATTTTCACTTAGCCCATCAGACAAAGAAAAAAAAAGAACCTTAAAGGCATAAAGCGCAGCACTAATACCATCGGATTAGTTAGGTACTCTTATTCATCCATCCATCCACCACCACCGCCACATCAAGGAAAAATAAAGGGTAAAAAATTGGATTAGTTAGGTACTCTTATTCATCCATCCATCCAGCACCACCACCGCCACATCAAGGAAAAATAAAGGGTAAAAAATTATACATTTTTTCAGGGTTGCTATCCTTGCTTTCTTCACTGTCGTGCTCATGACTTGACTTGAGCTTGACGCTGGTGGTGGTGGCGGTAGTACTACCAGCAATGTAGTGTTTTTTTCTATGTATAAACACTTATTACTCTTCCTTAAAGAATAAAAGGAAGGAAGGAGCTAGTTAGTTACTTTCATTCTTTTTCCTTCCTTCCTTTCTCTCTTCACTCTCTTTCAGCCAAGTCAAGCCACATGAGAATGTTGATGATCACAAAGACGCGAGGATGACGATCATGATGAAAAAGAGTAAAAGTTAGAAGAAAAAAAATACTAACTACGTTGAAAAGTCTTAAAAGCTTTCTCCTTTTCTTAAAAACTATCCGTGATCATATTAGCCGTGGCTTCTTTTTTGTATAAAATGCCAGGTATAAGCTTACAAGTTATTTTTATATAATAATAATAATATCATATTATAAATATTACCTCTTCTTGTTTCCTTGAAAAGAAAAAAAAACTTTCATCATGATCAAGCAAAACCAAGGATGATGATGATGACGACGATGCCATGCCCCTTCATCCTTTGTTAGTCTTTCTTACAACCACCACCACGGAGAAAGAGAAGAGGGTAGTTGAAAGAAGAAGGAGAGCGAGATAAATAAATCGACCTGGCAATTAATGATTGCCATTACTGCAATGTTCTATGCCATGTTTCCTTCCTTCCTTGGAGAGAGATTTTTTTAAAGAAAAAGGAGAAGGTAGAGTACAGCAGCAGCAACATCTCTTCTTATTTTTTCAGAGAATAAGTTAGACAAGAGAAGAAAAAAAAATCAGCATCATGGTTGCAAGTTTGTATGCGGGATAAGTAATAATGCTTATAAATTGTGTGTGTGTGTGTGTGTCTGTTACTTAAAAAGGACTAATAGAATATATAAGAGAAAAGAGAGCACAAGTACACACAGCTGCTAACTTTTAAAAAGGTTTTTTTCTTCTCTACATTTCATTGTTCCAAGTAGGAGTGTGTAGGTAAAGAAAGAAAAAAGGGAACAAGACGATATCAGTTTCTTTTAAAAAAGGAAGGGAATATCAATAAGTTTTTTTTGCTGCTGCTGTTAGTGAAGGAGAAGAAAAGAGAGAGAGGAAAAACTCAATCTATTAAAGTAATGAATGCCGGCGGGAAATGAGGTGACTGGCTTGGCTGTTTTCTCTTTTTTTACTTGCATTAATGTATGTGCTAGTCTGGGGGTGGTGATGCTGGTTGTATTTACTTATATAGGATTGACTACAATTTATATTGTTCATTGGGGAAAGAGAAAAGGTTGGAAGAAAAGAAAGTAGCAGCTTAATAGCATGTTACTTAACTAGATACTAGAGGAGACGAAGAAGAAGAAGGAGAAACTTGTTTGGTAAAAATTCTATTAAAAGTACTATAAATGGCTATAGTTTAAAGTATAACTCACACACGTGCTATCATTATTTTCCTTGGTAGATTTTTTTGTGGAGGAGTTGAGCTGGCTGTGTGTATACTAGCTTTGTTAGTTAGTAGAAGGAGAATGGCTAATGGCTAGTGTGTATATATACCTATTTACTGGAAAAAAATAGTTACTTGTAATAGCATAGCTTGAAGCAGCAGCAGTGAGCACTTAAGCAAGTTCAATTTCTAGCACCACTAGACACAAATATACAACAACAGCAGTACAGCCTAAATTAGGAAATTAATGGGGTCTGCCTAGATAAGGCGAGTGTAATAAAGGGAGGAATAAATAGCCTTAATCGTCACCTCTTCCCTTCTCTCCAGTTTTTTTCTTTTGCTTTTAAATGAGTTTTCATCAACATCTCTGCCTTTGTTCAGCAGTTTATAGTTTAAAAAAGAGTAGCGTGTATGCTCACTATTTAAAAGCAGGGTAGACATGCATGGATGAATACACAGGCTATTATTATATTTTTGCTGGATAGAACAGAAAAGTGGAAGTAGTAGTACTGTATATTATTATGGCTCATGTGGGATACTCCTCCAGGTTGAGTTATAAATACTTATTAGAAAAAAAGGAAATCTACAAGAAATACTATTGCCAGTAGTAAATATGGCTATACAACAACATTAAATTAAACGAGAAAGAACCAAAATGCCAGGAGCAATTTCAGCGTATTTTTTCCGTTCTTTTTTCTATTCTTTTTGTTGTTCAGGTTCCATTTTTGTCTAAAGAGAAATTAGCTATAAAACGAAGAAGGTATTTTCATTCTTCTCTCTCTCTCAGTCTTTTGTGTGTCTCTGTGTTACTTTTCTACTTTCATTACATTAAAACGATATGAACCTTTTCTGGATAATGTGATGTAAGAAAGATTGGACAGAATTCATTTTCTTTCCTTTTTCCTCTAGCCAAGACCCAACCTCTCTCTCTTTCCATTCTCTTATTTTCCCGATGGCTACTACTTTACTTAAGTACTTATGTATCTCTCTGCCAGCTTCTCTGTTTAATAACATGCCCTACTACTACCGTACACACATATACGCCATGCTATAGTCCCCAATAGTGTTGATGATAATAAAAAAACTGGTTTAATCAAGAAATGAGAAAGGCCAAAAAGAGACCAAATTTTGTTGAGATTTTAAGCAAGCGGGCGAGGAGGAGACAAGACTGACATTACTGGCGAAAAGTACAACCTACTAGAGATGCGTAAAAGAGATACAAAAGCACGCTTTCCTTCTATTTTTCACAAGCGAATCTCCTTTTTTCTTCTTTTGTTGTTGCTTTAGCCAATTACGGTCAGTCAGCGCCAGCGCTACTCCCAGACCCAGCCTCACTCTCTCTTTCCATTCTCTTATTTTCCCGATGGCTACTACTTTACTTAAGTACTTATGTATCTCTCCGCCAGCTTCTCTGCTTAATAACATACCTACCACTACCGTACACATATATACGCCATGCTATAGTACCCAATAGTGTTGATGATAATAAAAAAACTGGTTTAATCAAGAAATGAGAAAGGCCAAAAAAGAGACCAAATTTTGTTGAGATTCTAAGCAAGCGGGCAAGGAGGAGACAAGACTGACATTACTGGCGAAAAGCACAACCTACTGGAGAGAGATGCGTAAAAGAGATACAAAGATACACGCTTTCCTCTATTTTTCACAAGCGAATCTCCTTTTTTTCTTCTTTTGTTGTTGCTTTAGCCAATTACGGTCAGTCAGCGCCAGCGCTACTTTTTTTGTTACTTGAGTGCAGCTTCCAGTGTAGAAAATGAAAGTGATGGTGACAGCAGCAGCAACGACAACAACGCTTAAGCTTCTAAAACAACTAATAGTACTGTTGATACTGCTGCGTACACAGAAAAAAATACAAAGCAATAAACAGCAGGAATAACAGGATTTTCACTAGAAACAATCTAAAAAAGACAGAGGAAAAAGGAATTGTAATCAGAATGATAGCATTATGCATGCAACTGTATAAGGTAATATCATTATTATAAAAACATGCTTAAAACCTTGTTCGTATTCACTGCCTCTTTGGTAGTTCAATGAAAGTATAAAATGCTGATTACTAAGAAAGAAATAATATGGTATTCTCCATTTTGTTGAGTAAGACACGCGTACCATTAATACGCATGGCTATTTCCTGTTTTTATACTGACATGTTTTCGGCCTTATTACTGGACTGGTGGAGACTGATGGACTTAATGCAGTAATATTCCCTTTTGTTTCCTTCCCTTTTCGGTGCTGATGAGAAGCATAATAAAAAATAAGAAAGAAAAAAGTAATATAAAATTGCGCTCTCTCTCTGTTTGATGATATGCAAGTGTATTTCATGAACTTGGAAGAAGGAATAGAGAAACAACGAAGCGGAAAGGGGGCAATAAAATTTGCAAAATTTTCCTTTTTTCCCTCTTGCTCTCATTCTAAAAAAGTAATGTTTATTCGTTCCGGTCCCTTCATCTGTACTTAGTTGAAAATGACTATAGAGAAATAACAAGAAGAGAAATAATATAGTTAGCCTCCTTTGCATTATTCCCATTGTATTATAACCAATTTCGTATAATTTTTTCTCTCTTTTTTCTTGATCAAGGCATTTCTGCTACTACTGCTTTCATGCTGCTGATCTTGATGACGATAATATTATACCCATGTCTTAACTATTATTATTATCATTCTTATTTTCTTCTTCTTCTTGGCGGCAGTGGTGGTGGAAATTGTAATTTTTCGAATTATTATTAAACATTTCCCTACGGTGCCCCTTATGCTATATGATGATGATGACGATGCTGTTGTTAGAGTATATTTTTTACATGCACACACACTTCTTTCTGTATCCTTTAGCATCATCACTCCACCCCTTTTTGCTTGCAATAATAATAATAACCTTTTCTAGTCTTATCTTCATCGCCGTTGGTTGGCTGAGATGGCGAAGAAAATAAAGCTTGCCAAGCGTGTCTTTTTTTACTTTTACTATTACTGCTTTCTCTGTCTTTAAGCAAGTTTCCCTACTTGTTCTCATCCGGGCACTTTTTGCTCCGTTGCTTTTGCATTTACATTGCTAGTGGTGGTGGTGGTGCGAGTGTGGATTGGATATACTCTCTCTGGATGGATCTAACTAAACTAAAGTGCTGAGAAAGTAAAATGAAGAGAGAGAAAAAAAGAACAAGACGAAGAAGAAAAAGACGACGGCGGAGGTAATAATAATCATGTTGATGATGACGATGATGATGATGATCATCATCATATTATCATTACATTTCTTATTATAATTCGGTAACAGTAGCAGAGGCAGCAGTGGTGGTATTACCACCTCCGGTGGCGATGCTAGTGTTTCTTGAGACAACTACCGCTTCTGCCTATTAAGTAGCTATATATGATGATGAGTATGATGATGACGATATCCTTCCACCTTGTTTTTTCTTCTACCTTTTCCACTTGCTTCGTTCTTATTGCCGAGCACACAGCGGCTGTAAATTCTCGTTTTCTCAGTCATCACATTAAAAGCTTTTTCTCTTCTTCTTCTTCGTCTTTATGCGATCCTCTGATGCGATAATATCCACATCATTCTTCGTCTCCTCCAAACACAAACACACACACGTACTCATTCCAGAGAAAAAGTTAAGTAATGCAGGTAGGTATATACATATGTATATAGTTGGCTGTTGTAGAGGGAGAATACCCAAAGAGAAAATTCATGAGATGGAAGATAAAATGTAGATGAAATGAGAGAGATAGTAGTAAAGTAACTAGACAAGAGTACGTGTACACTTAACTTAAATACGAGAAAGTTATAAATGCATTACATTTTAGTTACGGATAGAGGCAGCATGTGAGAAGGGACTATAATATTATGTAGTCCACCTCTCTTCTAGTCCCTCTTCTTCTTCTTTTTCTATCTCCACATCTCAAGGAGAGTATAGGAAAGGAGAAAAAATAGAAAGTAGGCAAGCAAGCAACCGACCAACCAGACAAAGGGAGCAAGTCAGCAGAGAAGGTAGGTATTTTTTTCCTTCTCATTCTCATCAACTTTATGATTGTTAATACTAGTACTTACATTTTAGTTACGGATAGAGGCAGCATGTGAGAAGGGACTATAACATTACGTAGTCCTCCTCTCTTCTAGTCCCTCTTCTTCTTTTTTTCTATCTCCACATCTCAAGGAGAGTAGAGGAGAAGAAAGTAGAAAGTAGAAAGTAGGCAAGCAAGCAACCGACCAACCAGACAAAGGGAGCAAGTCAGCAGAGAAGGTAGGTATTTTTTCCTTCTCATTCTCATCAACTTTATGATTGTTAATACTAGTACTCCTCCATGAATTACGTATGAATTCATATGCATATGAATGAGTGAATATTATTATTACTCTTGTTATTCACCGCTGCTGAGATGAGAGAAAGAGAGAGAGGAGAAAAGATGTTCGTCTCTTGAATAAAAATTAGACCATAAATAAAGTCATGGGCTGAAATGCATAGCGTGTGTTTTTTTGTTCGTTTTTTGCCCGTATAAAAAATCGTTTTAACGAAGGCAATCCTCTTTTTGTGAAAAAATAAGTTCTCTGTAATCATAATAATAAGTGAGGAATTTACAATGGTTGTGGGTAATGGAACACTAAAAAGCAAGTTGTAAATGTAATGTTTTAAAAAGTATAATAATAACAGGAGGATTTTTAAGAGTGAAAAGATTTGAATGTTGAAATTGCATTTTATGGTACTTTAGGTACATGAGCGGCTTAGAAGAACGTTAGCACTAGAAACTTTACAGACATTTTTGCAAGAAGACAGGTTTGTCAGGTTTAATCGTAGCAATCTGGCAAAGATTTTTAAAATGAGAGTTAGGGTACTTCAAACGCGAAACTATTGAACATTTTATTTAATGAAAAATGCTAATACTTGATTTTAGCAGCTTTATATGTTTGGAAATAGTTTTGGCTATTTCTAATTTTTATCGTGAGCTTATTGTCTAGGCCTTATATTCTGTATTAGTATATTATTGTTTTGTTTGTGTAAACAAAATGGTTACTGTTAACGCCATTAAAACATCAAAACTACAAAATAGCAGTTTTCTGACTGGGTAGATTGTCACGTTGGAAATGTACAAGTTGAAGATAAAGTGGACACTGCGATTATGCAAGTCTCGCAGGTACATCTTGTTTGGATGCGGTTTAATATATTTTTTTTAATTTTCAACACTTTGTATTTTTTGTATTCTAAGTCCGCAATTCAGTTTAATACTTTAAACACCAATGTATTTTTTTGTATTCTAAGTCCGCAATTCAGTTTAATACTTTAAACACCAATGTATTTTTTGTATTCTAAGTCCGCAATTCAGTTTAATACTTTAAACACCAATGTATTTTTGTATGGAGCTGGAGCAAAACTTTGTCTAAACTATGATGAGTTTTCATGAGGAGAAGCGGAGTGCATGGATGCCATAATATTGAAATTATTATAATATTGTCTAAACTATATTTACATATGCGATATACCACTGACTGTAATGTTTTAAGGCATAATGGATTTAAATGATAACATTTACCCAACCCAATCGAAGTAATAGTCATGATAGAATAATAAATGCGTGCGTACATAATGCACATATGATGCAGTGAATATTTTGTGTATTGATTAAAAGCAAGAGTAATTAAGTATAACTATTGTGTATTATTAGGTTTTCTGTGAAAAAACCATTTTTGAATTTAATTAATAGCTTTCACGCCAGAAATTAATGTATTTGATAATTTGTAGCACACAAGTAATTAAGATGGTGAAAATATGAATCATAATGAAGTTTTTTAGGCTCTAGACAATCTTGTATATCTGTTCATAAACACAACATTCAATACAATAATATACTAATATGTATCAGTAATATGATTCTCAATGAAAAAAATTAGGTTTAATAAAAAAAATTTGCACGTCAGAGTCTAAAAACTCTTCGCATATTTAGGGTGAACAATGTTTCATAAAACAGTTGTGTTTTTCTTGAGGTAGAAAACCAAATCTTGCATCTTCAAATGTACTCCTCATTTCAGGTGTTTTTCCAACAATTTAAAGAAAATGCATTTGGCAGGCAGACGAGCAGTAATACCGGGGAAGAAGATGGCAGCGCTAGTGTATTTATTTTTGTAAGTGAATGAAAAACAAAATGAAAGCAGTATTTCTCTTGAACATTAGAGAATATTTTTTTCTTTCATTTATTTCACACATCACATTCACATCAAATTACACAAAACACCTTGGATGCATATAAGTATACATATTTAGTGTATCGTCCTTATCATCACTGTCTATAAACCAAAACGACAGCAAAGAAATATATAAAAACAGTTACGTTAATATAATAACATCATCATGTGAGGCAAGATGTAATCCTGGATTTAGCGTATTTAGTACTTACATTACATTACATTACATTACATTACATTACACATCTCCATCTCATAGGATTCATTTTACTCTTTTTATATATTTTCTCCAAATGTCATTTAGAATCCTTCTGGCTTACATGACATGACGCAACCATACGTATGTACCTCCTATCTAACGCTGAAGGTAAGGTATAAAAACATTAGGAAAATTAAGGGAGACGATTTTTTCTGATTTCAAGGATGAATCACTGTAGCAGTAATAAAACTGACGCAAAACGTTTGCACGTTGTTAGTATCCTCACTGTCATTATCTTCCAGAGAACATCACATTAAATTTATGATTTTTTCAGTGCATGTGTGTATCCACATAAAATGAAGGAAGGGATATGGAGGCAACCTGAAATTTAATGACTTGTACGAATGTATCATGTAAAAAATAATATGCCCAAGTAAATATTTTTTATCATTCTGTACATTTTTATGATTCATGACTCATTCTTTCCTCAATGTTTTTTATATATTTTTTCCTAAAAAATCTACCCCACCTTATTTTCTCACAATTTTAGAGAGTAAACCCAAAAAAGCTTGCAAAGCAGTGGTGGTAGTGGTTTCCTAGCGTGAACCGTTCTGTGTGTTTTGTACCCACAATTGCATCATAACAATTGACATTTTCCTGTAAAAATCAAATCCCTTTTCAAGGAAATAAAAGAATCTTATGAAAATTTTCCCATTCTTGTTGGGGTTTGAAGTGGCAAAGTAAAGGACAACTTTTAACGGTTAGAAAACAACATTATGTTTCTTTTTACGCAAAAATTGTGTGTCTGTCTGTAAAAAATTAAATAAAAAATTCCTCCATGGAATACTACTGATATTATTTTTTGCCATTGATGACGCTTCTGCCGATAAAAAATTGCTTGGTAAAAAAGGTAAAAAATAAATACATTCTATGAAACGGTCACATATTAGTTTCATCTGCTTCTTCATTATGCTTACATGTGAATTGTCAATATATTATTGGAATTTATGATTCAAATTTTTTATCATCATCATTCCCGATTGATCCTTCGTCTTGTTATTATTTCAAAAGAGGGACGCAAAACAATAATAAAAAAGATGAATGAATTCGCTAGGGTACAGTTGCATTGGGTCAGGGTTTGGATCGACATAGTATCAGCTACATGGGCTTGTAGTATGGGCAGCAATGCACTGCTCTACTGTTGACAATAATGCCACCTAAAAATGCAGACCTACCGTGCATCTTCACAACAACCTTACCTTTTCCTTTCCGTAGCGCTTGGTTGCATTGAACCAAAGGGATCTCCGTGCTCCTTTGAGTTTTTCATCCAGGTTTACCATAAGAAAAAAATACGGTAACATTAATAATAACAAAATCAAATGGGATGATATTATGCATTGGGTACTGCGTGTATCATTCTATTGATATACGTTTTTTTGTCTGGGAGCAAAATGTTTCATCCCGTTCGCTTCGTTATGCAGCAGCAGTTGCGTTTTTTAAATGCGTGTACCTGCATCAATAATGGAATACATGTCGATAGATACATAATATTTGTGCACCCGTGCCCTATTTTTTGTTCACTCAGTTTTTTTCTCACATCGTCATCATTCTCAGATATGACCACAAAAAATTGCATAATGTTCTATTGTTAGTGTGATGGATGCAAATAGAAAGGGTACACTTACTTTTTCACTGTTCATGGGACGTTTTTTATCAGGCAAAGGAAAACGCCGTTCATTTACAATAAGCTACTGGTTGGCTCCAATGGGCAAATAGGTCTGTCCTTCCGATTGCTCGTCAGTTGCTATTGAAGTTAAAGGATAAACTCATTAGCATATGTATACAAGAATTTTTTTAACAATAATCGCAATGACACAATGGAGAGGGACCTTTTTTAAAATGTGATTTTTTATGCTGTAAAAAATGCACATGATGTGATCTAACATTCGTTGAGGTGGGTAGGATGCATGTGTGTGCGATGAAAAACCCTTATGATGATGATAATGATGAGCCTTTCAATATTTTTTGCTATAAAAAATTGTACCATACCGGTAGACTTGAGAGGAGTGGTTCAATAGAAAAAGAGACCCTTTTTCTCAACGTTTTTTATGCATAGATTTTTATTAGGATGCCATTTCCATCACATTTATACTACGATACAAATACATTTATATATTGCACCTACCTTCATGTATGCACCTTATGCATTTTTTATCTTGTAGATCTTAAATAAAAATATAAGTAGTGATGTGTTTGAAACCGGTTGAATTCAGGTTACATGTGGAAGGCTCATAAATGTGTCCCTTAAAAGCATTTTTTTCAAAGAAGGGAATACAATTTTAATGTAAGTGTACTTAGATGATACATTGGTACGCAAAGGAATTTGTTTCAGT
>JAANSP010001907.1:0-13988 GCA_036850745.1 Homidia socia | reverse complement strand
CAAGCTGTCATCTGGAACAATCTTGTCTGCACACTCGACTTAAATAGCTCTATCAAACGCTACTAAACTTCTTCTGTAGACAGTAGTAGCACCGCCGCCACTAAACCTATTGTGAAAGTAAAGTACCTTTTAAATAGAGCTAACATGTGCTTATACATAGGATCGTACATATCGTTTACAAACGTGCATAATAATAAAGGAAAGCAGCGCACCAGCAGCAGGAAATAATAAACCAAACAGCTATAGTCATAATATAGCTTTAAAAGCTTTTAAAATGGGATCCCTGTGTAAAAGTCAATCTTGCTCACACAAAAAGAAGAAAAAGTGACAGGGAAATCTGCTCTATACTATACTCCCATTGGATTTTTTGCTGTAATAGTAGTGGTGTGAAAGTCGATGCAATAATGCAATAGGCTACTTCACAAGTCTTTTGGTCATCAAGTGTCACATAAATGTCCCTAAGTAAATCCTATTAAGATCCAAGGGCAATCATTGTCAGCCTCATTGGTGGCGCGTCCAATAATGATGATGATGATGTGTAGAATTTTCTTTTCCGATACGAGCGCGATATATCTTCAAGTTGTATAAAAAGAAAGAGGAGAGCACTGAAAGCCCACACACGTCAACTGTCGACTTATAAAAGTGTTCACTCTCTCCACTCGTCATCATCACCATCAAATGCAAACCATAGAGTAGCAAAAAAAGAAGAGGAATACGTTGTAGAATTTTCTTTTCCGATACGAGCGCGATATATCTTCAAGTTGTATAAAAAGAAAGAGGAGAGCACTGAAAGCCCACACACGTCAACTGTCGACTTATAAAAGCGTTCACTCTCTCTCTCCACTCATCATCATCATCACCATCAAATGCAAACCAAAGAGTAGCAAAAAAGAAGAGGAATACGATAAAACATGTTCTTCTGCACTTCAACAGTCCCTTTTATCAACACCTCAATAAGATTTCTTGAAAACTTTTTTCCTCCTCCTTTCACCAAAAACAATGTCTAAAAGGAAGAGGCAATTTTTTTGAAATATTTTCCGTGTCATTTTGTAACAAGTGCTTGCTCGTTTTAACTTTATCACTATTTTATCCAGACCGACGTTACCAAAAGCCGTAACCACACACATGATTTAATAGAATGCACCGTACAACTAATTACTTTTAACATTAGAGAAACTTATCACAGAACCACTTGAAGTTTTGTACAAGCATGTTAGCAGCAAAAAGAAGAAAAAATACAATTATACTTGCTTCTTTCCCGAGGATGATGATGATGTAGAAGAGAGTATGAGCGGGGCATGCCAATAATAATGTCCTGCGGACAATTTCCCATTTTGTGAACAGACTAATAATAACGAGCATAGCAAGAAGAAAAAGTCAAAGAGAAAATCACAAACAATTTCCAGTTTGGTGCTTGCACAAACTTACATTATATATCATCATCATCATTGCCAACAACCAGGATCTCAGATTTCTGATACTTTTCCCTTGAAACTGTTCTCGTCTTCTTTCCCAAACACACTATAACTTGATATATTCTCTAGAGAAAAAATCAGGTTTTCTGAGGAAAATCAGGGAGAAATTTGATACCACTGCTGAAATTCTTCTTCTTTTTCTTTACAAACACACTCTCGTCTTGTTTATTCCTTCCCTCTTCCTCTTGTAAAGTAACATCCTTTGCTGGCAACATCATCATCATCATCAAAACTGTCTCAATAAAGTTTGTTGTTGGGTTTCTTCTCCTTCTTCTTGAAAAATAAAATATTGGGAATCTTATTGTTCCCTTGTAGAATATATTGCAACAGATTGTGTTATATTCCATCATCGTGAACAAGAACGACACACAACATTTTGCTATCATTTCATTTATCCCTTCAAGCATTCTCCCTCCCATCTTCTGATTTTCTTCTTCTCTTCTCTGACCATGTCTCTTGTCAAGTTTATTTTCTAGGCTCATGTTTCACAAATAAAAAACCTCCTACTCCTGTTTCCTTTTAGAAGCGTTACTTATATAGTCTATGTTGTGCGTATTATATACATTAATGCTGTCTTTTTTTCCTTTTAGAAGCGTTACTTATATAGCCTATGTTGTGCGTACTATATACATTAATGCTGTCTTTACTTTTGATATGTTTTCATATCAGGAACGTCACATGTCTTATGATATGTGCACATCCATACATTCATTTAGAAAATGTACCGACAAAATTGTACTGTTGCTTTTAACTCATAATAACAAGCAAAAGAAATAAGTAGCTGTCTAATGTTTCTACTACTTTTCTCTCCCAAAAAGATAAGTATTTGTGCCTACATATACACACATGTATTTTCATTCGAAAGAAGGAAAGAAAAAAGAGAAAGCTGATGTTTACACTACTGATGTAATTGCTTTCCTTGTTGGCTAGATTCTCTTTCTCAACTTTACTGATATAATCAGACAGTTAAGGTATACTAGTGTAGAAGCAAATGTTCCTCTGTGTAGCAAAATAAAACATTTTTAACAGAGAAAAATCACTGCACATACATTTCTGACAAGAATCCAAACAGACGCGAGCATGTGTGTTCACAAACACAAATAAATGTAGTAGTTTCTCTAAACTTTTTTTAGCCAAGCTCAAGTTTAGTTGAGCATGTATTTTAAAGATATTTTTTTCAAATAGGAAGAAGTATCAAAGTAAAGAAAATGGAAAAATACATTACTCAGCGACACGGTGCACGACACGCCACCGCCAACGGTCATACATAATGCATACAGACAGATATATAGACCTGTAATACAAATAATACGGTCATCCACTCAACATGCTCATGTATTCCTATTATTGAAGGCAATGACTTCCAAAAGTGGAACATGAGTGGGTAAAAAGTAAAATTGTCAATGTACGAGTATTATGATACATATCAATGCAATCATTCTTTCCAGAGATTTCTCACAAAAAATTCCACCTGTAGTTTAGCATCGTCAGTGTAAAAAAGCTTTTACCACAGACAAGTGTAGACATACATGAAACGAACAAATTTCACTTTAAAATCTATGATTCAGAAGAAAAAAAACGATAGTTTTGTGGTTGTAGAGGGAAGCATGTAGCGGCTTATTCCAGGAAACTGCTTCTTTGATAAAAAAGATCAATGTCATCAGCTAGCCAAGCAAGGCAAGCCAGTATCATATCATGTTATGCATGAGATACATTGACTACAACCGAGCACAGTGAAACTAGTCACGAACAAGTGAAATCAAAGTTGGTTGTACAAAAAGATATGTGTCTATTTTGCAGTTGGCTCTCTGCTCTTCTCCTTCTACTTTTCTTGAGCTTCTCATCATGTCTTTACAAAATGGATAGTCTAGTAAGCAAGTATGTTCACGTATCTTTCCAAGTGTTGTCGGTCCTGCCAAAATGAACTCTGTTTGGGAAAAGGGCAAATAGTGAGAGACAAGTCCCATGAAAAATATACGTAAATATCGTGAGAGAGAGAGAGAGAGAAATTATAAATCTATGCATGCAGTCGTCAGTCTATTTAGACCAGTAGTATAGAAAAAAGCCAAAACCACAACGACAAGGGTATTCCTTCAAGCCAAAAATAGTTAGAAGAGGGAAAAGAAGTTGGGTGTATTAGTGCATGTGGATAGTTGGAAAAAATACACACACAAATTCACGTGCTTATTCACACAGCAGCAGCAGCATGTCAGACTTTTTCTTTGTGTAGAATACCTATATAGACTACATAAGTACATTGCTGTATTGGAATACAAAATGAGAAGAGTAAATAAAAAAATGTAGGTTACATGTATTTGTTTATGGAGGAGAGAAACTGGCGAGTGCTTATACAAGCCATTTCTTTTTTGTTTGGAATGATGATGAAAAAATTTAAACAGATCAAAAATATAGCCTTGTATTATTATCAGTAGCAAGTAAGCACATATTATGCAATGCATTACTTTGCTTATTATTACCAGGAACTTTTCATCACTCTAATTTTCTTCAGAAAAAGAAAGAAAGTGAGCACAGCAGTAGTAAAAATATAGTTGCACTGAACCATCCCTTTGGATTTTACGCAGTACTACTACTACTACCACTATTACTACTACAACACTTTACAATTTTCTGCCAAAAACGGAAAAGGAAAAAAGAAGGAAAGCTAAGGCATGTTGTTTGAAAGCTAAATATACTATCGCATAAACCTTTTTATTCTGACTCTTCTTCTCCCTGACGCCATTAAGATCCCATAGGAAAGTGGCGTGGTAGTGTACACATGGGTATACATACAATATTTACACACAATAATGTATAAATGTACGTACACAAGGAGGTGGTGGTGGTGAATGTGGTGCACACAACAGCCTAGCATCCGAAGAAAACACACTTTAGTTTTCTTACATGCTTTCACTACTGCTGCCGTGTATATATTTGTGTGTATGTGTCAGTGCACATGGTTTTGTGATGCGGTGGCAAAGGATTTCATGAATCTAGTTTTCTTGCCAGATTGCCAGATTTTTTTAGAGCTTCTCCATTCTTCCTCTTCTTTACTTGCCAATGGAATCAATGAACTGTTTTTTTCTTCCTTCAGTCATCCGTATATTATATGGAAAAGGCAATGAATGTAGTAGTATGGTTTTATATTTTTTATACGCAGAGAATGTGCAAGCTTACGTTGGAAGAAAACAGCTGGAAGAATTTATAAAGTTGAACTTTCTTTTTTTACTATTTTTAAATGATAATGTACAAACATTTTGTGTGTATGTGTCAGTGCACATGGTTGTGTGATGCGGTGGCAAAGGATTTCATGAATCTAGTTTTCTTGCCAGATTGCCAGATTTTTTAGAGCTTCTCCATTCTTCCTCTTCTTTACTTGCCAATGGAATCAATGAACTGTTTTTTTTCTTCCTTCAGTCATCCGTGTGTTATATAGAAAAAGCAATGAATGTAGTAGTATGGTTTTATATTTTTTTATGCGGAGAATGTGCAAAGCTTATGTTGGAAGAAAACAGCTGGAAGAATTTATAAAGTTGAACTTTCTTTTTTTACTATTTTTAAATGATAATGTACAAACATGGCAAGTCAAGAGGTTTGCTCACCACAACCTACACAAATTCCCATTAAGTGTATAACGTGTAGAAATTGTGAAGAGTAAAAAATTTGGTAAAAGTGGAGAGTGTGGTATAGTGGCACATAAATTTTCAACTTTTCCTCTCTTTAGATTTATTTTTCAGTGAAAGTAAAGTACCCTTTGAATTCTCTAGAGATGGATACAGAAAAATACAGGTTTTCCCTTAGTGACTTTGATGCAATGTAATAAACTATAGTATTATTTTTTTGCATTTCTTGTGTGCTGAAACCGTTGAAACTTGGAAATGTCATCATTTTCTTGTAGAAAGTTACTCTGGAAAATTCGTGGCTAAAAAAGGAATTGTTCAAACTATACCCCTCTCCTATTTGGTAAAATGAATTGAAATACTTCGACGGTTTCTAGTTTCTAATGGTGGCGATGATGTTGGCTTTGTTTGAAGTTTTATTACGTGTAAAAGAATTTAAGGAAAGAAAAATGTAGATAATGTGGATTTTAAAAAGAATTCAGTAATTTGAAAACATTCTTTGTACAAAATGTACCGTGTATCATCATTACGGTACGTAGCAAATCGCTACTAGAAATCAGTGGTGGCGGTCATGTAAAAACTCAATATAAAATAGGAAAAAGCACACACAGCTATGCTACTACAAATATACCCTTGTATTTTTTTGATCGAATAACTACGTGTTTTACAACATAAATTTTTTTCTCTCTCTGACAAAAGAAAAATCCCAGCTGAAAATGTTTTATTATCATCAAAGTATCAACATTCCCATCGGACAAAACATAAACAACATTAGAAAGCCTGATTCTGTGTAAGCTCTACAAACTACATGTACTTTAAGCGTAACGGCAACAAATGCTACTGCATTGTAACAGCGGAAGCAAGCATTGTAAAAGAATATATACTTATATAAATTTACAATTTTTATTACTTTTGTTTCGCTCGTCAATTGTTGTACTATTTGTAAAGAAGACGAAAGAAAAAAAGGACACAAGAATAAGTTTGTTGGCCTTTTTTACGATTTTTCAGCACGACTTTCGCACATCTCATCGCATTTTTTCTAGGATTTGCTATACATATTTGCTACTATCCACGACGGACGTCAACAAGTATAAAAGCTTATATAAAAGTCTATCTTATTTAAGAAAAAAGATTTTATGTACACTTTTTCAACAACACAACTTGCAGCAGCATTTATTTATCGGTAAATCCTATTCTTCCACAACAGCAACAACAACAAAACTCATCTATCTCGCTTTTCTCATCTATTTTTCTACACGAAACATTGAAAAACTTAAGTAATATACTTACCATTGATGATGATAATATCTTACTGTTATTTTTATAAGTTACAACAATAGTAACATTGCGTTTGATAATCTTACAAGTGTATATATTTGGAAAGAATTCGAATTGAACCATTTCTGGACAATTTCTCTCTCCCGAGCTTGTAAAAAACAAGAAAGCTCCAAGTTAACCAACCAAGACCAAACCCGTGAAGTAAAAAGTGACAAAAACGAAAGAAAAAAACAGAGTGAGCAGAACAAAATAGAGAAAGTTGAAAGACAAAAAATATAAGCTTTCATATGCATTATACCAACACAAGCGATGTATATGCTCCATTAGGTTGAAATTGAAAGCAAATCGATCTAACTTTGTTTCATCTCTTCCTTTTATCCGATATCTGATTATCACAGGAAGATAAACACAGTATCAGATGTAGGACGGGATATGAGATGAAACTGAAAAAGAATCGTACATGTGTACAATTTCCTGCTTCTAGTTACACTGCTTCGGCAACATCAATACAGTTTACAAAACTGTTTGAAAAGTGAATTCATTAGTTTTACAAAACAGTGACAGTAGAAAAAAAAACAAGTGTATTATAACTTATTACATAAGGACTATAGAGTATAGTTACAATAATAATAGAATGTTAAAAGAAATCTAATATATTTATAAGTTACACGCTACATTATACTCTACTTTCTCTCTACACACAACTTTTTTTTCAAACTCTCTCGTCCTTCTCTTCCAAAGACTGCTTCTACGGAAGAAACGCCATGAACAATGGTTCTCGAAGTACTTGTGAGCGTGTCGCATTTCGCAGGTATGTTTTTTTGTGATTCTTTCGTTCTAAATTATTTGCTTTCTTGTTTCTTTGAAGAAAAAACTTACAACTTTAGAACGCCGGCATACATACAACGACGATTCTTTTGTATTCATTGGCTCGTCTCCTATTCCTTTCTGGGAAATCATGTAAAACCAAAACGTATAAACTTTTCTTTAAACATTTCTTACCATTTTACAAAAAAGAAAGGAGGAAAAAATACAATGATTATTTTTTTGAGTGTAAAATAGTTTCAGTTTCGTTTTACTCGTTTGCGAAATAATCCATATGTACATCTCTCCATTCTATTCCGCAGTGTTTCCAGTAGACTGGAGAAAATTTCTCGTATGAAGACGTATTAACATTTTGCTAACTAACTAGCAAACATGTGTATATGTCATCGCGCTGTGCTCATAGGCTCAGAGTCTGTGTGTTACGCTTGTTACATGATCCGTGGCGTAATTTTGAGGTTTTTCCTGAGATTAGATCTGTTTTTCTAGTAAAAGTTGCTTGATCTCAGCATGAGAGATTTTTTTTAGATTTTCATGCTTCCACAAAGATGAAATACCAAAAACCATGAATTTAAGCTTTTGGGTAGGGCGCAGGGAAAAGTTGGCAGACAATGTATGTATTTATGTAGTTTGAATTTTATGAGACGTGTTCTCTCCACGAAAAGAAGAGTGATAGATGTTGGCAGAGTTGCTACCTACACATACATATTATTAGTGTTTTGTTTGTGGGCCCTCCCAAAAACTCTACTTCAATAGTATAACTGTGTTAAAGAGCACAAGAAGAAACTCGCCGCAGCAGCAACAGAACGAGGGAAAAGGATGGATGAAGCGCAACAAACAACAAAGTTGGTAGGAACGCAAAAAAAATATAAAAGGCACGGCATCATGCATGCATACATACGCTCTGTAAACATGAGCACTTAAGCACGTCAATCCATTTAAATAAGTTGTGCTTTATGATTTCGCCCTTTGTTCTATTCCACAATACATTCTCAAACTTTTCCTTGTTTTTCGTGCCGTTTCTCTCTCTCTCCCGAGAAAGTAGCAGTGCACACGAACTTCAACAAAATATAGTACGCTGGGTGGGTGGCATGCTAATTCCTAATAAAATGCTTATATTCAAATACGGAAGTAAAAGCTACGTATATGAGCATAGTTTCACAAAACCATTCCACTGCTCAAGCTCATGCAAAAGATTCCAAAAGCAAAGCTGCGCTCATTTTAGTCTAAATAATAACACAACAACGTGCTTATACATAGCTTCCTATGCATCGCATTTTCTATCGTCATTTCAAGATTCTAATAATACGCTTAAAATTATTATATTGCTACACTTTCTGCAATCTGTGGAATTTCACGAACAATTGAGAGCTCAAATAGTTTATGGCAAATAAATGTAAAAGTTGTTTGGAGCAAACAACAAAACAAAGTGCATGTACAGTAATTGGTAACACCACTTAATTTAAAAGCAGGCTCATGCCATGCCACAAACAAGTTGTATGCGAATAATTTTTTATAACAATAAATACATGCATGCAAACTTTTATATGTATCTATATCGTGAGAGAGCAAGTTCGTTGATCTCGATTACAAGAAAAAAAGTAAAAAGCGGCCGTGTGCAATATTCCACTTGTCTGATTTTTTTCCTCACTATTCCTCAAGAATATACTCACCAGCAACAAATTTTCTTTTAATGTAATTTTATCCAGTTTGTATAATACATACAATGAATTTCCACACATATAAAGCTTATTACTCCTTCGTCGAGCATCGCTCTAGTGTGATGCATATAGCCGTAAAAATGGTGTACATGATAGCAGAGTAGATGAAGAAAAGCAATCCATTTTCATTTTTACTTATTTTTTCCATAGTTAAATGGCTTCACAGTAATAGTAGTGAAATATGCATATACACAATGCATGTAAAAATGTATTGCTCATCCATTCAAGTGTGTGCCGGTTCTTCGACCACCACCACCATTGCCATTCTGTTCCTGACACGTAATGGCACAATTGTGTGTGTAAATGGCATGGGAATTGGCTACAATCAGCTTCAGGAACCGGAATTTGGGATGAACGTGAGTATGTTATTACTACTACCATTCTCGTTTTTACACACACAAGAAAAATTGTACAAAAAAGTTGAAAAAAGCAAACAGAATACAAAATACTGTTGAACAGAAACACTCTCTTGTATTCTAAAAAAATGTTTAAAAAACTTAACAAGCGTCCTATATTATTATTACATATTTGTATTATTTTAAGAGAATCTTTTAGGAAACCTATTTCAAAACTTTGTATCGATTTACCCCATCCCTTTTATCTATAAAGTAGACATATAGAAACTGCATTCAAATCTGTATATGATCATATTTTTTCTGCAGATCGATATCCTAAGTTTACATCAAACAGAATACAAAATACTGTTGAACAGAAACACTCTCTTGTATTCTAAAAAATGTTTAAAAAACTTAACAAGCGTCCTATATTATTATTACATATTTGTATTATTTTAAGCGAATCTTTTAGTAAACCTATTTCAAAATTTTGTATCGATTTACCCCATCCCATTTATCTATAAAGTAGACATATAGAAACTGCATTCAAATCTGTATATGATCATATTTTTTCTGCAGATCGATATCCAAAGTTTACACAGCTAATTTAAAAAGGCTTTCTGCATATACACACATTTACCCTTTGGTTTTCATTCTCTTTACTTTTCCTTTCTTCTTAGGCAGCATCTTAAATATTTGCAGTTTTTGAAATCATGTTTTATTAAACACAACAAAAAAGTAGTGCAGAAAAAATAAACAGAGAGATCAATTTTATTATTGCATGATATAAAAATGCAGATATTATCGTCAGAAAGGATCCGAAAAGCTTGTCTTTGATCAGAGTGGAAAAGCATGAAATATTGTGAGGCTATAACTGTATCATTACTGTAATAACCAGCCATATTGAAGAAATCCTGTGTATTTATTTTTGTCTATGGTTTTCTCTGTCGTTGTTATGTCGGGTGCAGTTTATTATAAAAAGTACTGAAATAGATAGACTAGGCCGCTGTAACTGACGTTACTTTGCATATTTTACGTGCCTGACGCAAACGCATATGCTCTTCCACTTTCTCGGTTCCAGTCAGTGAAAGGAGTAAAAATATAAAAAAAAAACATATTTTACATTACAAAGCGTGTATTCAACATAATAATGTCAGAGAATAAGTGTGTTTGCATTTTTTGTGTACATGTTGATATATTATCTTGTTCATATAACCCTAACATCAACACCATCATCCTCACCCGGAGGAAGAAGACGGTCACGCTCAGCTCAGCTCGTGATTCCATTTGGAGTCTATTTAACATTTTTATTTTCTGCCTCACAGTCTGCACATCCTTTTTTAAATACAAGCATAATTTATCCGAGTTTTTTTACTTTATGGGATTTACAAGTACGTTCACGTACACTCTTGCTGACACAACTATACAATTATTACTATTACCACTAGCATTACCACGGGAAGTGTTAGTCGTGTTAGAAGTAGTGATATAGTAGTGTTTTCAGAATTTTCTCTGTGAATCTGACGTGTACCTTGTTGTGTGTCACTAGGATGATGGCAGAACTCGTTCCTTTTCTTTAGAAAGTTGTTTGAATGAGAGAGGCTGTAGAGTTTTTCTTTTACCTACTTATTTTAGTTACTACATGCATGCACACCACAGACTGCACAAGCGTATGTACTTGATGATAAAAGCAAAATATTTTCCACCATGTAACGTTCAGGATATTCGAATAAATCAGAGTTTGCATTTATTTTCTCTGTGAATCTGACGTGTACCTTGTTGTGTGTCACTAGGATGATGGCAGAACTTGTTCCTTTTCTTTAGAAAGTTGTTTGAATGAGAGAGGCTTTAGAGTTTTTCTTTTACCTACTTATTTTAGTTACTACATGCACACCACAGGCTGCACAGGCGTATGTACTTGATATAAAAGCAAAATATTTTCTACCATGTAACGTTCAGGATATTCGAATAAATCAGAGTTTGCATTCACAGTGTGTATCACAACACATTTTCATTATATTTTGTTACGCTCTACTGGTGTGAAGTGATGATGAGAAGGGTAAAAATCAAACTCATAATATGAAGTGTCACTCACACTGGGGCGGTGCTACAAGTAGCACATCTTTGTTGTTTATTTTGATCATCATATCATAATAATCATGCTACCTGGCTGGGTAAATATTTTTCATGAGAAAGCAAAGAGATCTTGTAAAGAATAATTTGCGGTTCGTTGGAGTCCATCTACCTATATGTATGCAAATATAGCTAGCGTGCTTTGCTTTGCCACAGAGAAACTGCGACTGAAACTAGAAACAGAGTTTGGTGGACTTTGACGAAAAATGTGATATGAAAATATTACTCATTCAGACGGCGGCTCGTTTCCAGACTGTGGATTCTGAAAGAGTGAGGTTTTGAAGTTTGTTGGATGGATGATACTGCTACCTAAAGATGATGCATCTGCAATCAAAAAAATGATGGAGTAGCAGTAGTGGTAACTTCAAAAAAATCTTAAAAGGGTGTACATTTTTTAAATTCTTACAACTTGAAACTATCACGCCGCCTTACACACATTAACCAAAGCATGTTGTTCTTTGTCCCATTGAATATTTTTATAGCAGTAATTTGAACTTATGGCACTTTTGAACTTTACATGCCGTTCAGGGAAATGTTGAAATATGATTTTTCGTTAAACAAATTATTATGTAATACAAACTAACTACATCATTAAAAACCCAAACTTTTAATAATAACCCAAGTAATATTTCTATAAAAATAGCCTCATACTTTAGGATAATGATACGATATAATGTTTCTTGTCTTTTATTGTGTTTTCAACATACTAATCCATCAATAATTAATAATGCCTATTCACGTGAAAGAATAAATACATTTCATAATTCATCAAAAACAGCTCGAAGAAAACTAAAACTTTTAGAAAAATATGCAGACAACTTTGGGATATAGGTTTAATTTGTTTTGTAGATAATACCATTTTTGGTAACTCATCTCAACGTTGCGATTTAACTTTTTGCCAAGTATTTACCAAAGTTATGCACGGAATTTGTGAAAACAGAAAGAATATAATACAAAAACTTTTTAACAACCTCATCGTGTATTTCTTCATCTTCCAGTGGTGTGGTGTGACACAATGATGTTATTACAACCTACAAACTAACAGAAAGAATATAATACAAAAACTTTTTAACAACCTCATCGTGTATTTCTTCATCTTCCAGTGGTGTGGTGTGACACAATGTTGTTATTCCAACCTACAAACTTGGTAATAATTTATTATCAACACGAACATGTCTGTTGTGGCAATTTACTCGACTACCAACAAAGATTTTGAACAAACTTATTCAAATATGGCGTCACAAGCAAAAGGAGTATAATACCGTCTCCATCTCCTTATGGTATATACAGGCCAGGTCTAAAAACGTAAAAAATGTAATTTTCAGTTTCAAAACATCACATTAGAATACTTTGTCCTTCTGAATTTAGTTTTAAATATATGTATCGTACACTTGGTACTTGTTGGTTAAAATCTGTTTAAGACTTTTAATGCATTTTACAAATTTAGAGCAAAATTCAGTCGAATAATTGTCCTCATGTGTTCGATCTATTTATCTGAGGAGCATCAGATAATGTTGCTACTAATGTTTATCTTCCATGACGAATGCAATCGGATCTCAGGACCATTTATCGTTTTATTATCGTATATCATCTCATCTATTATATTAAATTAACCTATATGGATACGTACAAATACATATCGGGAGAGTAATGTTTAAATTTTGTGCGTTGCTAGTCCACTCCTATTTACGACCCTCTTTATTTACTGTCCTCTACATTGTCTTGAAAAGGACAAATAGACACGCAAAAGCTAATAAGATAATTTCATTTCATTCTCTAGAATAATTGAATAAAATATCTCTACTCCTTTGCATACAACTGCGCAATAAACTTCCTGCATTGTAAACAAAGCAGCAGCCAAGTTTATTCTGTTCGTAATTTACAAGGTGAGCGCGGCAGAGTGAGCAGATTATATTCATTCAGTCATTGCAGTTTCTCTTTGTAAATAATTTCACACTGTTTTACGCCTCAGCAGATAATCCCAAAATCCCAATGTTCAAATTCAAATATTTGAAAAGTCTCAATTTCATACATTTTCAACTACTACAACGTGTAGCTACACATGAATGGATTATATACAAGTCACCATATAATTTATGTGAAGCATACATTGATGATGAATACAGGAATTCAGCTGTTTGTAACAAAGATTATATGAATGAATACACACGCGTGCAAATGATGGCAGTATAAAGAGAATTTACGTGGAAAAGAAATTTACACAAGTAACATATACCTTATCATTTCAGGAAATGTGTTTTATTAAACCTTATTTGCACCGCTGCGCTCTCCCTCAATAAATATACATACTTAATAATACCTTTGTGTTTTGCACGTAAATATATACACATATACATAAATATTTAGTCATTTCTCCTTTTCTCCGTTCTTCATTCTTCTCTACTTGCTGTATCTCCTCTTTTCTTCTTTCTTCTGCTGTACCATAATAAAGAAAGAATCGTATCGCTGCGCTGCACGACTACACACTCCAAACATTCTTTTTCCTTCTGAGATCCATACATTTTTTTTCTATACTGCTACTGCTGCTTTTTGATGCAAAGAAAATCTGGAAATGCAAGCAAGCAAGTCAAACGCAGGAAAAATAAA
>JAANSP010001905.1:0-13995 GCA_036850745.1 Homidia socia | reverse complement strand
G
Source organism: Homidia socia (assembly GCA_036850745.1). Classification (NCBI taxonomy): domain Eukaryota; kingdom Metazoa; phylum Arthropoda; class Collembola; order Entomobryomorpha; family Entomobryidae; genus Homidia; species Homidia socia. Next base: position 13,994 of record JAANSP010001905.1, on the reverse strand, counting down.
CCCTATTACGTATACCTACCAACGTTCAAATGACGACGTTGATGATGATGGTCTGGTACAAACTTTGTTTTTTCTTCTTCATGGTTTTGTATCGAGAGAAATCCTTTAGAGTTGCTGTTGCCGTTGTTGTTCTTGTATCTAACTAAATAGTTATGTGGTCCTCTCTTCTTCTCTTTCTTCTTATTTTCCACTCTATAAAATATATGCTCAACATCAGAACAACTCGTTATATCAAATATAAATCTTTGGTTGTTGTATGTATTTACATGAGATCTTTTTCCAGGTATTCTGGAAACAAAAAAGTCTTTTTTCATTAAGCTGAAAGCGATACCGTGAGCAGTGTGTGTTGTTGTTGTGTGTGTTTTGATGTATTTTTGTGTATGTGTATGTGGCATGGAATCGTTTAAGTAGAAAAAGCCACATGTCTCAAGCGATGCTTGGTTGAGTTTCAAGTACAAACACGCCCCGATTCACTACTAGGTACTACTTTTTTTAGAAGATACCAAAAATATTTGTGTGTAGTGTCCATATAAATTGAGCATATAAATATTCTATATATAGTACACAATATACATACAGTTAGTAGTTGTTGCACTACACTCTGTTGCTTTTTCCTAACTTTTCTTGGGGGAAAAAGTTAAGTAAAAAGGAGCGTCCAATCAACAAAATGCAACAAAACAGCAATTAGTCATCCTTGAAGAGGAGAGCGAGAAGTTGGATAGGTATGTCGAAAAAAAGAAGTAAGGATCGAGAGGAAAAAATACCAGTGAACAAGATACCTACGGAAAAGGAGCTTTTCTGTTTTTCCCTGGAAAGTTGTACATATTTTAAATAAAGTATGCATGCATACCGTATAAAAACTTGTTAGAAAAGAAACACTTTCTTTAATACCCGAAGCAGTAATAACTTGCCAGGTACATGTTTATGGAGCCTGATGTGGTGTGTGTAGCCTGCATGGTATTTAATACCATTTGCACAAGATGTATTACATTTTTTTATTCATCCAACCAATCCTAAGGTATATTTATACGGGATGTGATACACAAATATCTATACGAGAGATGTGATAAGGCTTCCTCCAAGATTTTTTCTTCTCTCTCTCTCTTCTTTTTTCCATCCAACTTTTTCACAATCATTATTATTATCATGGAAAAACGACTGGCGAAAAAAAGCTGCAGTCGACGGCTGTGTTGTGCGCTGCTGCTACTGCTGCATACATTGTGCTTCGGGAGTTGAGTAGGTATGGCTTATGGTGGTGTATATATAAGCTTACTGCTTATCTCACTCACATAAGAAGCGCGCAACTATGTTTGGACATTCTTCTTAAGGACGGTACAGGTGGGTGAGGCTTGTTCTCAGTGGGGCTTAGTTACATTTGAAAACCCACCTGAGACGCAAACTAATGAAATGAAAAAAGTATCAAATAAATTTTTTTTCTGCTGCTGCTACTGCTTCTACGTACGCTTTTTAGGAAATAAAAGTAACGAAACGATACATGGCAGTAATAATAGTAATAACATTCTAGACGATGAGATGAGTAAAAATAAGATATATTTTAGCAGGAAACAGGAAAAAAGAAAGAGTGAAAAACCTGTTGACGACTGACGGTAAAGTTACCAATGATGCTAGACTGTATTTATTTCGAGCAGCAGTTTTGTTGATGAAACTACAAAATAATACAATGTATATACCCAAGTAGCTATACATATATTATGTAAGTGTAGATGAGGGAAGGAGCGTGAGTAAAAAAGAAAGTTTTTAATTCTCGGTATTATTACTTTATAATGATGACAAAATGCTAGACATTTATAAAAGTACGTAGGCGTATGATTGGAAATTGTTAAGAGCGTTTTTACATTTTTTGCCTTGTTGTGCGAGAGGTAGGCTAGACACGTACCTATAAACACATCCAAAATGTCTAAACTTGTTGTGCACTACCACCAGTCTATTCTATTCCCTAGTTATACAGATGTCTTTTTTCGTTTTCCAACTTGTCAAGAAATAGTTTTGCGAGTTTCAAATGTTTACTCTTGTTTTGTGTTATTATCATCATTATTTTCCCAACTAGCTGGAAAGTTTATACAAGCTATTTACAATGCGTACCTACCTTACATAGTGATGGGTGGTGGTTGGGAATGAAAACGGGAGGAAAAATGATGTATATTTTTTCCTTCTTTTTTAAAAGATACATGTCATGTGAATATTTTTATGCATATATACAGCTATTATTGCTGGCAGAGTACTCCGTTATAATAAATAGGATCGTCATCATCATCATCAGTACTTTACAGTTTAGAGAGAGGTGTTACAGGTAGAGAGTTACGTTTCCAGATGGTGTTGTACATCACAATGCAGTAGTCGTATATTATTACTTGGCGGTGATGGTGGCAGTGCCAGCGTTTGAGCTGCTAGCTCCCACGGGAAATGTATTTTGGTGTCCATTCTCACTAGCTCTTCTCTTTACATTTCAACTCATGCCTTTCCTTCGTCAACGTATAACGTCATGTAAGCATACATACATACGTATAGGTATAATGTCCAGGTGGAAATGTGACTATCCATTTTGGAACATAGTTTCTGTCCCTCTCTGCTGATGGTCTATTTACACAAAAGTCATATCCGTTTAATAATGGTGAGTACATAGCACCAGTAACTAAAATTATCATTATATGGTAGATAGCCAACCAAATATTCACCGTCAACGACTACCAATTTAGATGCCGCACCATACACTTTCATTTCATTCAATAGAGGGAAAGAGAAGTGAAATTCACAAAGTCTCTCGCTGAGAGGAACTAGGAAAAAAATCTTTATGGCATATCTTTCCACAAGAAGTGCCATGTCAGCTTTGTAGTAGTGGTGGAGAGAGGCAGTTTGTGGGAAGCAAGCAAAAAAGAATATTTTCGGATGAGAATGATTATTTACTCATGCAGTTATCGGTTCCTTCCTTTTCTATCTCTCTCATAGTATGGAAGCAAGCAAAAAAAAGAATATTTTCGGATGAGAATGATTATTTACTCATGCAGTTATCGGTTCCTTCCTTTTCTATCTCTCTCATAGTAGTAGTGTAAAAGTAGGTTTATTTTTCAGATTGTTCCATATGCTTTTTCCACTTGCCAGTAGGTATAGCTATAGTATTATTTCTAGTTGTATAAAACCATCTAAACATTTAGTATAAACACGACTAAAAGCATCATCAATACTGTATATAATGCGGTCCATTTTTTGGTCTGCTGCTGCTATGCTGTGGAGAGAAAAAAATACATGTACCTGTTACAACAACATATTACTTTAGGGATAAATATGTGGCGAAGAGCTGTAGCCCATTCAACTTAACAGATAGTCGACATTTCCATTTTCGTATAAATTTAATGGCCTTCTTGGGCTAAGTGAAGGGAGAGATATTTCAAGTGTCGGAAGGTTTTTGCGGTTCTTGTTTGGCGGATAAGAAAAAAAAGATGGAGAGGAGAGAGGACCCTCATCTTGTTCTTCTTCTGCGGGGATACCATGGTGGTGTTTCTTTGCCACTTTTGCTTCTTGCTGCTACCAAAACACATCATTGCTATCACTGTATTTCCAGTAATGATAACTTTGTAGTGGGTATATGCATGTAGATACATAGCTCTACTGGTGTATAAACTGCCTATATGAATGTTTTTGGTGTGTGGCTTGCATAATACCAAAAGTGGTTTCAACCTGTGGAAACTTCAATTTATTATTCATAGACTGTTTGGGATCATTTTGGCTTTGACTCTTTGCCATATCTTTTACTTTCTTGGGAATACATTTTTTTCTTCTTTTTTTCTCCTTTTTTCTCTATCCTCTTACTCTTCTGGTCTTGTTGGATCCTGTCTATAGCCTGCTTCTTGGAAGCTACAATATCACTTAATATGCATATAAGTGAGAAAAAGTTGACTATACGCTTACTTATGATAAGGATGCAGACTTTTTGAAGTGGCATATTTATTTCATCTTTTCAAGAATTACATATTCTTGACTTGTACCATGGAGTACACTACAATATATTTATTTCCTCGGTTTGTTAAGTTTATTTTTTACTTTCCTTTTCTTATGCGTTAAAAGAGGAATATCATTCTCTTAAAGCTTCTGGTTTGGCTGCTGCTTCACTCATTCAACGACCATTTTCCTAGTCTCCCTTCTCCACTTCTCCACTGAGGTCACGTAACTATATAACCCGTTGTCGTACATCAGTTGTGAAAAGTGTATAAAAAAGCTGTCTTGCAAACTTACATGCATTTATATGACCCTACAAAATGAAAGTCTTCTATTCTTACACACTTGTTCCTACTTCTACAAATTACAGATATATACCTACCTACCCAACATAACAACAAGTTACCTGAAGAAGATTCTCCTTCTTAAGGATCATAAAGGAATACCTTAAATGTGTACAGATGACTGTGTGAAAGTACACATAGCCACAGCCAAAGAAGGCGATTTCAAAGTTGTTATCATACACATGCCTATCTACTACATACTTTCCGCGCATTCAAGTTGAGCAGCAGCAGCAGCATTCGTGTGTACGACATTGTCAGACACTTTTTCTCTACTTACTTCAACCAGCACAAGAAAAGTTGCCTTTTTTCATGATGTTGATGATGATCATCATGTTGAAACTCTTGCTACTTTTTTCTTGCTGACTTCCCGTGGGAAAAGTTATCTTTGAATGTGTAGCAGTATTTTCATCTCTCTCTCCCTCTCTTCAAAACGAGAAGTATATATATAGTACCGACCGACCATTGCCAACACCAACCAACATTTTGCGCTGCGGTAGCACTGATGCTCTGACTTGGCTGTAATGAGATTATGATGATCATCATGTTGAAACTCTTACTACTTTTTTCTTGCTGACTTCCCGTGGGAAAAGTTATCTTTGAATGTGTAGCTGTATTTTCATCTCTCTCTCTCCCTCTCTTCAAAACGAGAAGTATATATATAGTACCGACCGACCATTGCCAACACCAACCAACATTTTGCTCTGCGGTTAGCACTGATGCTCTGACTTGGCTGTAATGAGATACAATGAATAAGAATTGGTTGAAAAAAGTAAAAAAGAGACTTTCTATGACTATCTCTCTACACAAAGCGAAGACTAAGAAGTAGAGGAGAAAAAAAATAACGGTGGAAAAAAACTTTCCATTTTTTCCACTTGAATCTAATGGGATTCTCCTCGGTGCTGCTGGTGTAAAAAAGAAAAAAAGAATCCGTTTTTCACTATAACGTTACATTTTTACTTTTTCCTCATCATAAAGGTGCATTATGACCATGGAGCTTTTCCACCAGTTTAGTTACAATATTATAATATTACATGGATTTATATTATGTACATACATACACCACGAGCAAATAATATATGTGACTTGCTTCTTCTTCTTATTCTCACTATTTTTTCCCTACATTCACTTTCTCTCCTTGGAATCATCATATAATATATTGTGAAGAAAATATATGGAGCAGAAAAATGTATGGTAATGGGAATAGCTTATATATGTTCATCTCTACTTGTCTAGTTGAACTTTTATATCTCTTAAGACACTTAGTGATTGTTTAGCTTGACTTATTCTCCAGTTGCAAATTGGATTGCGCGGTTTTACCTCTCCAACAAGCCATTCATCTCGTTTGTTTTTAATGTGCTGCCGTTATCATTCCCGTTGTCGTATTCCACCACCACAACTACTACTACTGAAATGCAATGGGGCCATGAAAAAAGGTGTTATTTTCCACATTTACTCACTCATTCATGGAAATTATTTGATGGCTGTGTGAAAAATTGATGAAAGTGGAGTACTTTGGAAAATGCATGATGATTATTTTTATTACTACTTTTATATCCTTCCTCTTCAAGAAATGTACTATAAAGGAAAGGTTAGAAGAAATGAGCATTATCATTATTATTATCATCTCTTGATGATGATCATCATGATCATCATGTTTTTGGCAACAAGTCCATTATTGTATATATATATCTCCTTTGTTTTAGTTTTCATTATTACTTTCCCTTTTGTGCCACAAAAAGGAAGAGCATTGGAAAAAGTTTGTCATTTATAATGTGATGTTGTTGTATATAATATTAATGAAAGAGAATGAATATTATGGTGTATGTATGTAAAATGCTCGAGTATATACTGAAGGAACTTTTTAAACATTTATATGTGAATAGGAGGAACAAGTATCCGGAGGATGGTGACGACGGTTGGTGGAATGTAAATTTCCTGATTTGTCGTCTGCCGTGCGTCCGCTGCTAAACATGTTCCAGAGCTCATTATCGTTTGGGTTCCATCATCAAGAAAATCATCATCTACCCCCTTTTCATCCATCCTCCTCCTTCTACAAGCGACAATTTACTAATTTGGCTAAAAGTATTTTTTGTGGTGAAAGTTATTGTACACAGGGGTTCATTGATCACTGAATGCGCTTATCAACATCATTATCATCATCATCAATTAAGGTGTGTTGTAGTGTGTCAGCTTTCAGCTATAAAATATAGAAAAATTAAAAAGTAATAATCTGTTAAGGACGTGGTGAGTCGTCGTCGCCATGAGTAGTTTGTTGGACCATTTGGACAGCAATCAAAGTGAGAATGACGACATTCATCTCCTCTTTCCGAAGTGTAAACCGCGTGCCAGTTCTGTTGGAACGGAGTCACAGTCACAGTCCTCCGAGTCCCAGTCAAATTCCCAACAGTACCTAGCTGACAATTTCAGAGATCAAAATTTAAATCATCCTTCATCAGCATCGTTAGGTGGGGGAGGGGGCTCTTCTTCTACCGCCTCTACGAGGCAATCATCCCGACGGCACTCTTCTTCCGGCTTTACACATCATCACCATCACTCGCAACAGCAACAACAACAGCAACAACTTCCAGACAACCTCCTAAAACACTCGAAACATTCTTCTTATCCTCCACTGTTGACTTCAGCAACCAGTCCAACAATTTCCCATAATAGTACTGGTAATAACTCATACGTTGGTCACGGACAATTGTCCCCCTATGACAATAATAACTTGACACACGATATTGTTGGTATTACTACTAACATTAAATCAGATACTCGTTCAANCTGGTAATAACTCATACGTTGGTCACGGACAATTGTCCCCCTATGACAATAATAACTTGACACACGATATTGTTGGTATTACTACTAACATTAAATCAGATACTCGTTCAAGTTCCCATCATCATTCTCATTCCTCCTCCCGACATCAACATCATCACCTCCAACAACAACAACAGCAGCACCAACAACAACAACATCATCAACAAAGTGACAGCAGCGATAATTTTCCACTAACCCCGTCATTCACTACTTTGACAAACTTTACTGGAAATACTAGCGCTGGTGTTTGTAGTAGCAGTAATTTAAGCAGTAGCAAAAAGGGTGAAAATTTACAATCATCATCAGCATCATCATCACAACAGTAGTAATATTCATCACAACAATTCCTCAGGTGGAAACAGTATTAAGTCACATCACCATCATCATTCTCATTCGCGCTCCAAAAACTCGGTACACAGTAGAAACTCACGACACGAATCGGCAGCGGTACTTGGGTCGTCAGGAGCAGGAGGCATAACTGGATTGGCAACAAACAGTTGTCAGAGCCAAACCAGTCGACATCACAGTCGATCCTCTCATCATCATAATCATCATCACAATACGTCGGAACGTTCCCATCATCATCGCTCGAAAAGAATAACGCACATGACGGAAAGTTCTTCGTGTGAGCCAATTTCCCCAGCAGCAGTGAATAAAACATTGACCTCATCGTCACGCTACAATAAATCTCAAAAGTCTCTTGCAGACGGTGGTGGTGGTGGAGGAGGTCCGACAAAATCCTATTCCACGTTGTCACTAGGCTCCGGAATGGAATGCGAGCCGTTAGATGATCACCACTACGACGATGGTTTCTGCACGACTCGAAGTAGTCGTAATCTAGCAACTTCATCAAATGGTGCTTCTTCATACAATAATGAGCATTCTGCAAGGACATCTAGTAATATTCCAGGTAATGGAGGTTGTTTACGAGATTCTCGAATAGAGATTGCAGGTGGTCGGGAAGTGTACTCACAAAATCGAATCCGAGCTGGCCGACGACTTCTCAAAGGCTCCTCCTCAACGTCTTCGTCAACGGAGATGATGGCGGATTCCTCCATGTCCATGACTGCCTCGTCTAGTAGTTCAGCTGGGACAAAAAGTAGGAGAAAGTCTCCCAATATACAGCCACAATTGCAGCAGCAACAACAGCAACATCATCAGTCGCAACTTGTGTGCACAAACGGAGATGATGATGGAGGTGGTGGCGGCTCCGGTGACCATCATTCCGTATGGGAACCGAAGCATTCAAAAAGCTACCAGGAAAATGCTGTTGTACCTCCAAGATCTCATCACTCGAGCAGCCATCGACACCATGGGAGTCAGCATCATCATCATCATCACCATCATCAGCAACATCATCATCACCAGAGTCATGCCAGAAACAGGCATGTCTGTGGATATCCTCATTGTGATCATACAAAAGTTTTGAGTTCTGCAGACATGAGCCCTGCATGTGGTGGCTCTTACAATAAAAGCGGCACCAGTAGTGGGCCAAACATGGCGCATAACAGTAGTAATGCCTCTTCCAGTGGAGCTCCGATGACTGTCAAAGAAACTGTCTTTTCCACTGAGATCACGTCCATTGAAAAGCCGATTGAAACTGAAAGCACAAGCAAAGTTATTAGAGCGACGCCTACCTCACCGGCAACAAGCATGCAACCGCCTTATATCTATGAAACCACTGTGAATGAGGCTAGAGGTGAAATTATATTTGATGATATTGGAAACTGGGGAAGGAATGGTGGAGCAAGTAGAGAAGGAGGTAATATTAACAATGGTGGTGGTGGTGGTAGTAGTGGCAGTGCAGCGGAAGGCAGCTTATGTATGGAACGGGGTAACAGAAAAGAAGCAAACATGATGAAGAGAAGTCCTTCCGGTGGCCGTAGAAGTAGCAGTAGCAGTAACGCGCAAGGAGCACAGTTAAACATTTTTCATTCTGACTTTATGAGTGAAAATGAGAGCGGCATGCATTGCTGTGGAGTGGAAGATATGAACCATTCTGGAAGCTCCATGAATACTAGCTCTGCACCAACAGTACTGCTACAAGGTTCTCCATCGCCATCAACTCGGGGTGGGAACACGACTCCGAGTGGATATGAAAGTGACGAGTACTCTGGCGTAACGCCTGTGTCACTGAACATGATGGGATGTAACAACAAAGGTTGTTTGCCTAATAACCGACTCATTGGAGCAGTCCCTATTGCCGAGTATGAGGGCTCCCCAAAGAGATACGGTTTGAGACAACCAACGCATCCCATGCCAACTCATTTGGATTTGGTGGACGTGGACATACCGATGGACAACGGCGGCTTGCGCTCTCCATCTGAAATTAACTGCGGTGGTGGTGGTGTTGGCGGTGGCGGCAGTAACAGTGTCGGTAGTTCGCATCACGTTGTGACGTTGATGTCGCCCAATCAGCCGAGCAAACCAACAGTCCCCACCACTGCCTCATCTTCCTCGTCATCATCGCTGGACAACACCAACTCGAACACCAGCTCAACGTCCAGTAATCGCAATTTGTACAGTAGTAGAATTAGCCCCAGAGTTTTATCCCCCTCGCAAAGCGTCTCCAATTTCCCTTCGCGAGTACCCGGATTCCCTCAACGTATTACGCCAGTAACCAGTTCGTTGGACTCGTCTTCTCTGGTGGATTCCGGCTTGGAAAAGTCTGAAGCAACAGATATAATAAAAAGTGATAACATGTTGGAAACAGAGGGTGGTGACATGTTGGTGAGCAACTCCTGTCATCCCAACTCTGTTAATAATGATGAATGTCCGCAACAACAACAACATCAAGATCAAATGCGAATGCAATATCAGCAACAGCCTCAACACCACCACCATCATCATCACCATCACCGACATCACCAACAACAAATAAGTCATCTTGCTCTCTCTCAGCAACAAAAACCTCAGGATAATAACACCCACTCCCTACGCAGTAGTGACATTGATGAACCACCTTCTTCCACGTCATTATGTCAAGGACAATTAGTCAACAGCGACCATTCCAGTGACTTACTTTTGACTGATCAGCTTAATATAAAAACGGAAAAATGTACTCCATCCAGCACAACTAATCTCTGTGGAAATCCTCTGGTAGATGAAAGTCAACAGATGCATCATCTCCAGCAGCATCAGCAGCATCATCATCACAACATGGTATTGGAACTAGTCGACTCGGCATCCCTTTCCGAGGATCCTCATCAGTCACTACAACAGCATCATACGCAGAGCACGATCATGCACTCTTCTGCCGCAGCAGCACACATTACTGGAGAACATGAAGGCACAAAACTACACAACAACAACTCTAGTAGTGGTCATCATCATACAACAAATAATAGTGATAGTATTAGTGGACGATCAATGTTTAATTTCAGTACCTTCGTCCTCATCAGATGTACAGCGTGCTTCCGAGAATAGCTGCGGTACACCAGTAGACGGACACAACTTGCTTGGCCTCGGAGCCAACTCTTCAGACTATCTATATGAGTTTTCAGAAACTAGAAAAGTGCTTGAGGAATTTTTCGGAAGCACCAGTGTAGTTGGTGCTGGTGCAAGTGGTGGTGGAGGAGGAAGTAGTACAGGTGTACCAACTACAGTAATTGGTCTTGATGGGAACACCATGAGCCAAGGGCCATTATTTGATGACTTGGACTACACTCTGAGGAGACAAGCAGGAAACTCGTATGTAGGCCAGAGGTTGGCTGGTGAAAGTTGTACTGCGGTGGAGGAGTCCCCAAAGAAGCCTGCAAGGAGAGGAGTTCTTTTGATTGGGAGCAGTGACGGGGATGGTGGTGATGGAGGTGAGGCTGCCTCTCCTCGTCTCATCTCTTTCCAAGAGATTACTCTACCACAAATCCAACAGCAGCAGCAACAGCAACAGCAAAAGTCAGCACAGAATCCACCACGGGACCTGAATGACAATGATATTGATGGAGATACTTCCTCGACAAACACTGAAACGGATAACTTGGGAGATACGGAAGTTGGACTTCAGGTAAAAAAAAGACTTGCATTCGGTACTGCTATTGTTCGTTTTTTTGTTTGGTAATTAGAAACCGGAGAGTTTGTAGTGTGTAGAGCAATTATAATTTAGCTATAAATTTATTGTCGTTTCGTGCTAATGTTTAACAATGTGCTTAGTTTTTATTTTTAATAGTGTTACTTTTATTATTATTATTCAAAGTTTTACTTATGTTTTTGCATAAACCATGAAAATTAAGACATTAATAATATTGTTTATACCTACCTATGCCAAGTTTGTTTATGAATTTGTGCTCACAACAGTAGCACTTTTGTTTATTATTGTTGTTGTTTTTGTTTTACTACCAGAACCGTTATTTCTTCTCAGTTTGTGTTTTATTTTATGCTGATGAAAAGAATTATTCATATTTTCATTTATGACTTTTGGGAAAATTATATACCAAGTTTCATTTCAAGCATTATTTGGATTTCACTAGCACAATGCATACCTATATACCAAAACTAAGGAACCACACCACCACCACCGGCTTAAGAACACTTGCTATATTTTGCACTTATTATTATTGCTTCCTTATTATTATTATGTGTTCTTCCCCCTAAATTTCTTTACCCTTCTGAAGGTATGATGTTTTTGGTTGAAAAAAGAATCAAGTAGCAGCAGTATTATAGCATGAGTAGTGAATAATGGTGTCACACGAATGCGAACGTGTAGCGAAATATTAAGTAGGAAACCAAAAAAATAACAGACACAGTGAAAGCAACTACTATATACCATGTCCAATCCACCAACACAACCAACCACCACCCATAGGTCTCTTCTCTAGCATCAGCAGCAGTAGCACTGGAGTAGCAGAAGTAGTTCTAGTTGTTTCTTTGCTTACATTACACAGTAGCAACACCACCAGTTCTTTTATATTTTTCTACCACTGCCAAAGGAAAAGTTTGTAAATTCCCTAGAGAGGAAATGGACTTTTTGGGATCCTACTACTCCTTGTCTCTCTTTTACTGGTAGTAGTAGTAGTGGTAGAGTCTCCTTTTCTGCTTTCTCTTTTTGCTGAATGTATATGCTACCTTTAAGCCAGAAAAGAGAAAGGCGGCAGGAAAGCAATTGACGAAATTTATAGTTGCTTTAATGGTCTGCATACGTAATGAGACAAAACCTAGGGACGAGAGGCTTGTAGTTAGTTTGTTAGTTAGTTATATAGAGACCATACCACTACAACCAAAGACTACTACCTACTACTACAACCGTTGTCGCTACCAGGAATTGGTGGAATCACCACCACCAACAACATTGCTGCTGCTTTTATTGTAATGGTATTTTAAAGAATAATAGCAATAATGCTATCTGTATTTACATATAATGTCTACGGATGCCATTTTAATTCTGGGAAGTAGAAAAAGTTATAGTTAGTGAGCATGTAGACACAGCAAAGTAATATTATTATTACCTATGTGGATAAACGAGAGGAGCCAACACCTCTCATTTTGCTTGCTTACGCGTCCACCTCCTCCTCCACCACCTCATCATTTTCTTTACTTTAACCATGTTGAAAATCATTGTTTGCTCTATCGCCATTTGCTAGAGAAAATCTATATAATTGGAAGCCAATTCCCAGATGGAAAACGGGTTTCTTGTTTGTCCACCTGCTATAATGTATACTATTACCACCCTCACTGAATGGTTGTAGTAGGAATTGGGTTTGTAGCTGGTGGTGATAATAATGCAAGCTTTCCCAGATGGAAAACGGGTTTCTTGTTTGTCCACCTGCTATAATGTATACTATTACCACCCTCACTGAATGGTTGTAGTAGGAATTGGGTTTGTAGCTGGTGGTGGTAATAATGCAAGCTTTTAGGTATATCACATCATCCAACCAACGACATATTGTAAACGAATGAAATAAATGTGGAACGAAAGGAACGTGTGTGTAGCTTAGTGGATGTATTCTCCCATTTTGGCCTGCTTTTCCCAGATTCGGTGTATTGGTTTGCTTGCCAATATGTAAAAGCGAAACTAAATTATATTATCATGCCTGTAATCAAGTATGCACGATTGGAGTAAACGTATTGAAAAAAATAAAAAACTTCCTTTTTCTAGTTTTCGCGTGTCCATTGTTGCTGAAGTAGTGTATTTATCGTGAAATGCTTCGACTCGACCGCACCACCGTGTATACTTGTTAACTAAACGAGTGTAAACTTCACTCTTTAAACATAAAAACCTATTCCCTTCCTCAAATCACTATCCTGTTCTACTGCTGTAGTTTTGTAATTATTATTAATCTGCTGAAGCCAAAGAGATGGCTTATTTGCATACACGACGTATGGGAGAGCTTTCCTATAGGCTATATATAAAACCGTTTTACAAAAAAAAATCCCTGGAGTACGCACACATAATGGCTTACAGGCAAACAACAAGAGAAGCTGTTTTTTCTTTTATGTCTCTCATATTAGAATTTTGCATGGTATATTATTATGGTTTCTCCTCTCACAATGATTATTATTAGGTACATACCTTCCATTGTATTATTTTTCTTGCTACCACTACTCTACTAGATTTAGTGCAGATTTAAAAGAAAAATCAGTAAAGTACGTTTTAGTCTGTTCTTTCTGGTTGATGTGCTACTAGAGGGTGGCGTCGACTAAAACAGGGCAGGTTTGTTGGGTTTTTTGAGAGATCTGTGAATAGTTTGAGGATTTATTTTTTGTTTGGGCAGTGTACTACATGGTACAGTGCACGATGGAAAATTTATAGTAGAAAAACAAAAGGAGAGTAATTTTTTTAGTCAGGAAATTAAGCTTGATTGCAATGCACTGAAAATGGTTGGGATGCCACTTGGGTGTATGCTGTGTGATGTAATTAACCACGTTTGCAAAATAATG